>JAJKFI010013511.1:0-25322 GCA_029204185.1 Lerista edwardsae
GGTGGGTGGGTGGGTGGGTGGGTGTACACAAGCAAATAAACTGAGAGTTTGAGGATGCTGCACGGTTATCCAGTAGTTTCAGAAATGCTAAGAAAAGAGCTTGACGTGGAAACATTGAGGAAGGAAGTAAAGAGTAGAGTGAAGAAGAGGGAGAAAACAGTAAAGCAGGATTTAGGGTGGGAGAAAACCTCTCCTCCGATGAGGGGGAGTATGACAACGGGGTCACTGCATCCCCAGTTCTGAAGACCACTTCCAGCTCCGTTGCATACTGATGTGGGAGCAGCTCTAATAATCCAACATTACTTTTCACTTTGAAGGGAGGGAGAGGCCATCTGTTTAAGAGTAAGCCAAGCCCGTTATAATCCAAAGGGGGGACTCGGGAGGCAAGGTGGCAAGGAGATACTGCTTGTTAATGTAGCAAGAAAATGTTAGTGAGTTCTGGTCACACCTTCTTACGACTCCCCCTCTGCATCTTGGAGAATCCCGCATGGTGTCACTCAAGACTCAAGACAGCCTTGGTTGGTTAATTTCGCTGATATCACAGACACGCGCGGCTAATCTTAATTCTGACTCCCCTTGTGCTGTATTCACACTCACTAATCCGGATTGGAGCACCCCTCCATATGGAGTTCATAGGAAGGATAGGAAAAACGTCTCCCTTCATCTCTGGTTGTATGAATGTGACTTGGTGATAAAATGCCCGAAGAAAACTACTTGACATTCCCTCTTCCTGCGGGCTCTTTGAAAAGCGCACAGAGCTGCTGGGCGCTTGGAGCTGTCTGTGGTGCTGAAAGCAAACCACAAGGCAAAGCGACCGTCAGCAGCCTCTGTTCAGCATCGCCGAACTGAACCGACTCGGAGGAGACCGATCGGCTTTTTCCTCTTGTCTTGTCGCTTCCTTCCGCCGCAATCACAGCTTTCCCCGACCCGCAGTAATTAAATAACTCAGGAGAGATATCCCAAGGGAGGTGGCTATGATTTGCGGGCTATCATTAAAGTTTCCCGAACCAACGGAAAAGGCTGGTTCAGCAGTCACAGCATGACCCCTCGCATGCGATCTAATCTAACACAGAGGTGCTGGGAATCAGACACCCGTTGCTGCGCTGAGCATCTGCAGACTTGCACAAAGCAATGTGCCTTGTCCAGTTAAACTCTCGCAGGACGAGAAAGGCACTCACCAAGGGCGATACTAAGTACAGCGCTACTGAACCGGCCGCCTCCGCTTTCCACCGTTCCGCAGGTGCTTCTTTACTCCCCAAGGCCTCTCTCAGAGGTTGCTCTGGTTACTTGTTCTGTCTTATTTTGCAGATTGAGTAGCCAAGGACTGTTCAGCTTGGAATAAGATGGGAGTGGCTTCCACGAGATCTCTCCTTTCCTGGCCTCTTGAAGGTGTTGGCAGAAATGGTACCTGCTTATCCTAAGCATTTTCTCCACAGTGAAGCAAAGGGGATGGGAGTCTTTTCTGATCATTAAACTGGTTGTGATCAATGAAGTATGTCACATATGCCCTCCTAAGAGGGAGGGATCATCATCAATAAAATTACTACTAGCTGCCAATAGATTCATCCAATGTCACTGACTTCTCTTTTCATATAACCCCCCACTTGACTTGATCTTGTTTACTTCATTTCTTTGTCTTGTTTATTTCTTTCTTGTGCTTCATTTTTCCTGCATTCCTGAATTTCCTTTATTGACCCACTCCAGCACACAGCGCATATAAATAAGCACCTCACTGCACCTCATAAATTTTCAAGGTATTGCTAGCCAATGGAATACTCCACTTTCATTTGAATGCTAACTTTTTGTACAACTAAACAGAGAACAAATATTCTTCTGTTCGTCAAGATGGGCATATCAAATAAATTGATAAAACTGAACAATAACTTTGAGTAGGGAGAAACAGAGTAGTGCTAGATTAATTACTATGGTTAGTAAGCTACAGAATTGATCTGCAGACACATACACAGCTTCTTAGAGTTTCCAAAATTGCACTTCTTGTACCAGGACCTTTTACAAGTTGATGTGGAAGAGAATACACTATTTTCAAAAGTCAGAGGAAAAAGAATCACGCTTTCACCTCCAGTTTAGGAGGTGCAATTGCACTGGGCAACAAGTTTTAGGGGGGCAACAAGCTGAGCTCGACATTAGTGGCCAAAATTGTGATAACCTTGATAATATGAATAATACCATCATGTTATATATCTTTGGAAAGGTAATTTAATGCAGAATGCAATGAAACAAACCAGAGTGTAATATCTTTATTCTACCAAACGTTATGGCCAAAAAAACAGAGAAAACAAAAATACAACTATGATGTCACTTCCTGTTGTGATGTCACTTTCAGAGCAACATTTTGCCCTCTGCACTGGGCTACACTTCCATTAACTGCACCACTGCTCAGAAGTCTACTTAGATCAATCCAGTTCTGCTAATAAAAGATGGATGCACTCTAATCAAATGTGATTCTGTACTATACTTCACTTTTGCCTGGAATAACCCAACAACTTTCTGCTCACTTTCAAAGGACCCTCAGAATGTTGGCTGTTGTCTATAAAACAATGAAATTATACAACTTATTGCTGATTGCTAGAGTTAGCCAGGAGGGGTGTGTTTTTTTTTAACAGAACTTCAGATTGTTGTGGAAAGCTTCTTTAGACCATGACGCGTTCATTTCAGAACTGGTTCTCCTTTGAGTCTGTTTGAGTTCCATGATTAGACAATGATGTCAGAATGCATTTTAATACATAAAAGGCGAGATTGCAAGCAACAGTGCCTGAAGGTAGCAGCGCTATCTGCTTTCTTAGTTCATTTGCAATTCCATAACGTTTCTAACAGCCATAAAGATCCATCATGTAGGATTCTGGGTCTTTTCTGGGTCTATTGCTATTATCATGTAAAGACTTTTGACTTTGATATTATTGATCATATTTCCAAGTGACATGAAACTAGGGAAGGCTGCAAATACAGTGGACCCTTGGTATCTATGGGAGAACCATTGGTGGATTCCAAATTCCACAGATTATTGAGGGTCCAATCCTATTCAACTTTCTAGTATCAATGTAGGCACAATGCAGCCCCAAGTCATGGGAACAAACGTTCCCTTGTCTTAAAGAAGCATCCATGACTGTTCCCCCACTGCAGGATGCAGTGCATGCCCTTTTGGCAAGGCTACATTGGAGCTGGAAAGTTGGATAGGATTGGGCCCTAAATCTGCAGAAATCTACCAAGTGCAGCATCCTCAGATTTGCTGGCACAGGCAGTTTATGCTGAAGCTGTTCAGCTGGTATAATGATCTCAATGTATCAAGACAATTTGGGTATGATTGCTCTCCTTCAATGTACAGTTGGCCCTCCTTATCTGTAGGTTCAGCAAATCTGTCTCAGGGCACAATCCTACACCCGACGTTTGGCCCACGCTAACTGACCGAACAGTTCGGCTAGCGTCGGCCAAACATCTGCAGCACCAGTGCGAGAGCCCTGACCCTTGCGTTGGCACTGGGGCCATTGGGCTGACACTAGCAGCAGCAGCAGCCCAAGGGTGCTGGCCCAAAGCTGCTCTGCACTGCTTATGCACCAGCCAAGTTCGGGCAGGGGGAGGGCGGGAGGGATGGAAGAACTGGCAGCGGGTGGGCGGGCCAGGAGACAGGCCCACCCAGGGAGGGGGTGGAGTTGGGATGTGGTGTAATCCGAGCAAGCCCATTTGGGTGGCTGGCGCCTACCTACAAATTTGACCTTACCCCAGGGAGGCTCCAGCGGCCTCCTAATATGTGCTGGATACAGGGCAGGCCCTTCCGACCTTGCCATTCTGGTGCACGTTAGGATTGTGGCTTCATTGTGAGTGTTGAGCCCACATCTGGAGGGGCTCTAGAATCTCCTGGATATGACCGGAATTGCCTTTTAGTCTAATTGTGCCAGCCTAACTCCAGGTTCTCCTGCCAACCTAGCAGTTCGACAGCAAGTAAAAAATGCAAGTAGATAAATAGGTACCACTTCAGTGAGAAGGTAACGGCGTTCCATGCACCTTGGCGTATAGTCATGCCGGCCACATGACCATGGAAGCTTGTCCTTGGACAAACGCCAGCTCTACAGGCTTAGAAATGGAGATGAGCACCGTCCCCTACAGTCAGTCATGACTAGACCATCGGTCGTGGGGAAACCTTTACCTTTAACTCCAGGTTAGGATTGTGTTCTCAGTGTGCCATGAGATGAAAAAGATTGAAAATAGCTGGTAAAAGAAGTTACAAACACACACACACACACAAATATTACAAACTTACAAATTTAGTACATGTATGTAAATATGTACGTATGCATGTATGTATGCATGTATACACACACACACACACACAGAGAGAGAGAGAGAGAGAGAGAGAGAGAGAGAGTGCATTAAAAGAAAATGTTCACTGTCTATTCTTCTCTGGCCATTGTTGTTGTTGTTGTTGTTGATGATGATGATGATGATGATGATGATGATATTCTTCATTACATGTCATGACTATTACTGAAAATAATTTTGTCATGGGGATGCCAAAAATTTATGGGCCCTGCACACCAAATGACCTTGGTACGCCACTGCCATGAGAAGACTTCTCCAACTGTTCCCCATCCCACCATAGGATGCAGCCTAAATCTCCTTGACATAGCTGTGTCATTGGAGAGTGGGAGATAGGTAGGACTGGGCTGTTAGGCTGGGATCAACCTCAGAATCCATGCAAAGGAACTGGGTGGTTGTTCCTTTGCACTTGCATTGCTACACCTACACTTGATTCTATGAGCAAATTCTTTGTTCCTCTCCCCACCTCGTATTTTCTTTAACACGTTTGACACAACCGTTTGACCTAAGTAGGCTAACACATCATTTCTGCTTTCTACTCAGCTGGATTTTATTAACACTGTTATAAAAAGCCTTTTTCTGATGCTGTTAAGTTCAGCAAGTTCATTTATTTTCTGTTAGCAAATCCAATTGCTTGGCATGGCATTCCAGCTTGAGCGAGTCATGATCTCAAAAAATAATTCTATGCCGTCCAAAATTCTCCAGCCAGTTCTATCTGATTCAGCATTTATTGCTGTCACTGCTTATGGTGAGGCTGACAATCATTGACTAAATCCAGGTCAGGTACTTCTCTATCAATATTTTACACCTTTCTCTCAGGATGCTCTGAAAAAGCTCAGCTCAGTACAAACACTTGGTGCTCACCAGCTCAGAAAGGCAATTTTCAAGACAGCAGTTTCCATCTCAGAGGTGGTACAACATGGTCAACTCTTCTGCCTGTGTTTTTTGTAACAGTTTTCCTCATAAAGTCTAATTCCATATGCTAGGATTTCCAAGCTGGATGCTTGCCAAAACACAGGGCTCAAAGGCTACAGTCTTCTGCAGGCTCACCAGCCTCCACATACCAGGACTTACTTCTCAGTAAGCAGGCCTAGATCAAACTGCATAGCTGCAGTGCTGAACGTATTTACTGAGTACCATTGAGCTGAGTCAGACGTTGTTTTGAGTGAACTTGCTCTGTGCCACATTGCGTATCAGGTCAGGCACCAGAGGCAGATCTAAGGGAAGGCAAAGCTCTAAGTGTTGCAAGAAGCCTTACCCTGTCATGTAAATCCCTCCTCTCCCTTGCTGCTGTAGCCAATAAGCAACGCCAAGATGTTGCTTTTCCCTGTGAGGATTGGCTAGAACAGTGCAGGAGAGGAGTGTTTTCCACTGCAAGGTAAGGCTTCTTGCAAAACTTAGAGCTTTGCCCTCCCTTAGATCTGCCTCTGTCAGGCACAGAACATACTTTGGCCCAATCCTATCCTGCACCTACTTACCTCCTCAGCTGCTTTGTTGCCCCGTACAGGTCGGGGTGATTTTGTTGTTGTTGTTGTTAAACACTGCATTAAAACACAAAAATATTTTTGTGTTTTTAAAATATTGGTATTTGGTATTTATTGGCTTTTGGTATTTATTGGCTTTTGGTATTTAAAATATTTTTCAGATAATAGATTACTTTTTCAATTGCAAATAATACTGTGGCTGCATCTGCTGACACTATATCACCTATATCATCTACCTGGTACACATTTAAGAGCTCAGTCCTAACCTGGAGGTAGGCCAGCAACGTTTGGCTGGCACAAGGGCTACCATAAAGCACATTTGGGCCACTCTCGGTCTGGGAGGATGGCGCACGTCTGTGGGCTAGCCTCTCTGACTCCAAGAGTGGTCCAAACATATTTTACCGTGTCCCTTGTGCCAGCCAAACTTTGGTGGCCTAACTGTGCCAGCCTAACTCCATGTTAGGATTGCATTCTAAATATTTAATATTAATAAAAATGAGAACTTGGAATGAGAATGTAAAACAAAAGCATATAACACCGCAATTTGCTATTTCAATCAAGAAATTTTGGGACAAAACATCACCAAAAAACCCACCCCTATCTATGGGACTTCTCGAGCTATGCCAGCTCTTTTGCTAGAGGAGCTCTGTGGACCCTACCAGGGTGGTGTATCTTGGCCAGGATAGGGATTTTGGCAGGCTCCACTACTGCCAAGATGCACCCCTGTCCCAATTCCAATCTGCCCCCATTTCCAGCTGAATCCCAGCCCTGATCTACCCGTATCACAAGCAAGACCTCGATGATGTGGGTGAGGGAGCATAGGCAGATTGCATCCAACGGAGGGAGGAATCAGATAGCAGGAGGGACGATAAAAATAATTTTGTTTACCCTCAAGTAGACTGCCAGCTCACCTATGGATCTCCTTGTACCCATGAACAGCCACTTTGCTGGCATACATCCAAGGAAAGGAAAGGGGCAGGCAGCCTGGGAAAGAGGGGATAGAATCTGCTGCATGCTGGTGCCACCAGGATAAGGCGCAACTGATTATTTTCCTCTGACATGAAAATAATGTGTCCTTTACTGCAACTGGCTGTGGATCAGCTGTTTTCCACTAGTGTGCCATGCCACATTGGTGCACCGCAAATGGTTTGCAGGTGTGCCGCAGGCGTTTGGGGGTGGGTCATTTATTAGTAGATTAGTAGTAGATGTGCACACACCCCTGCTGGCAATGTGGTGTGCCTTGTCAATTGTAAAAAACAAACAAACTGGTGGTTTGGCCTGAACATTTTAGCACCTTGTCAGTGTGCTGTGAAGTGAAAAGGGTTGAGAATCACTTCTCTAGATCCATGACAACGTAGCTAGGCTACAATTAACGTCCCATTCCTATGCTTCCTGGCACCCAGAGGCACAGCAGCTCAGAAATGGCCACCACTGTATCCTGCAGGGCAGGGAAGCAACCGGGGGTCTCCTCAGAGGAAGGGCATATTTATCTCCTTACCTAGTAATGCCCCAGCCTCTGCAACGTCAGCCAGCCTACATGACTCAGAGCACAATCCTAAACTGGAGTTAGGCTGGCATAAATTAAGCCAGCAAAGTTTGGCCAGCACTAGGGCCGCCATAAAGCATTTTTGGACTACTTTTGGAGTCAGGGAGGATGGCACACTTCTCTGTGTTGGCCTCTCTAACTCTGAGAGTGGTCCAAACATACTTTACAGTGGTCCTTGCCCAGGCCAAACTTTGCTGGCTTAGTTTATGCTAGCCTAACTCAGTTTAGGATTGTACCTACATACACATGAATGCTTCTCATTCTGGTGGCAATCTTCGGCAATTTGCCTCACAGTTACGTGTTCAGGCCTGCAGGTCTTGACATCCCTGCCTTAGATCTTCAGAGAGGGTTTTGTGTGCCCTCCTTGTCCAAAGCAAAGGGGTCAGTGGGGAGAGGAAGGGCCTTATTAGTGGTGGCCTCCCCAACTGTGGAATTTCCTCATGGGCAAATTATGATCAGCCCCCTCCAGGGATACTTTCTGACATGACTTGAAGACTTTTAGAAACATTTTTGCATGACTTTTAGTGGTATGTAGGGTGGGGGAAAAGATTTGATAGGTGGCTAATGAGCGGGAGGTCTTCTGGATCTTTACTCTCTGTTGTCTTATGCTTTTTTGGTTTAGCTGCTGATTTCTGCTTTAGCTGATTAGCTGATTAATACGTGATGTTATCATGCATGAACATTTATAGGGGAAACCATCTCGGGCACCAGACAGTTGACATGGGGAAGCACAGCATATAAATTTGCGAATACATACATACATTTCAGCCTTATTTTAATTTCCATGATTCACCCATGGGTCCAGCAACCAAGGTGGGTGGAGGTGGGGGCAAATTACTTGTCTGAGGAGGGTCTTGCCCCTCCTTACCACCTATGGCACCATTCATGCTCAGAAACCAAAGGAAGCACAATTATGACTACTTTGAGCTTCATGACCTCACTGCTGGCTTTCCAAACTCTCTCTCTCTCTCTCTCTCTCTCTCTCTCTCTCTCTCTCTCTCTCACACACACACACACACACACACACACACACACACGTTTTCCAATTTTGCTTCAATTTTATTTTATGAAAACTTAATTTAATAGTGAGACATGGAATCATAGTGCAGATGGCAAGTGTTAGGCAGATTTTATTACCTGGAACAATTGAATCGCACCAGTCCACCGCAGTTATAATTGGCCTGCTTTGACTTCGAGAAAAAACATGACAGCATAGCTCTGGATGGTGTTGATTACTGACATAGGGAAATAGCTGACTGGCATGTTCTTGCTTTAGTTACTCACTAAAACAAACAAAGGTCACCAGAACTTATAGGGGTGCTGTAATGTGTTTCCAACTGGGGCTGTCAACATAAAATAGCGCAGTACATTATCAACAGAATCATCATATTGTGCAAACAAGCCTACTACATGACTCATATACAAGGCAAATATTACAGACTACATTAAAGCCATACAGTAAAGTATAAATTATACATGCAGACCATAATTCTAGACCAAGGGTCTCCAAACATTTCAGTATAAGGGCCACCTCATATACACATGTTCACAGGCTGGAAAAAAAAAATCAGCTTTATGTAGGCTGGAGATGAATGACGCATGGCACTGTCTCTGCTCAGTCCGTTGCCGAAGCTTGGATTGTTGTGATTTGTGTATGCATATGCAAAAGCGATGCAGTTGCATCGCCGCAATTGTTTTACAGCATCATTGAAAGGTCAACATGCAGAAACCTGATTTGTTTTATCAGCAGGGGTGAGGTTAATTATGGTTTGAGGCAGTAGTGGGATCTAAATGATTTAGGAACAGGAATTCACTTTTGATTGGCACTTGTCGGGAACCCGGAACCAGCCACGGAGCCGGTTAGGATCCGGAACGCCTGTTCTGGTCTGTTCCCCCTGAATGACATCACTGCCTTCGCCCCCCTAGGAATCACTCCCTTTAACCCTCTGAGTGCCGGCCAACCAAGAAGAAAAGCTCTTTGCCGAGGAATTGGGAGGGGGGAGGAGGGAGAGTGAAGTGGGCGGAGTCAGCCCTAATTTTAACCAGTGGAACTGAGTTCCCCCGCGTTCCCCCTCAGTCCCACCACTGGTTTGAGGGTCTTAAAGCATATAACCCAGGTAATGGAAAATGAGGATTAGCCAGGCTGACACCACTCTGGCCATATGGAAAGGAGTACGGTTGACCATTGGGGATTCTGTGGCTTATCTCATGGCAAGGGGATACCCCAAGGAGACCTCCAGCAACTGAAAATCCCCCTTAGGATGCAGCAGAAGTTGCGCTGGTGCCACTGAGTGGAGATTTAGGTAGGATTGGACTGCCCAGCTGTTTATTACGCTTTTCAGCACTGATAGGCCAGAACGCAGAGAGACATGGCCAAAAAAGTACATGCATCATTACATGTGTCCCTGTGCGTATATGGAGTTGCTGCTTCCACTGCAGTGAAAGTGACACTCCATTTAGGGCACAATCCTAACCAACGTTCCAGCCCTGACATTGCTGTGCCAATGGGGCCTGTGCTGCATCCTGCAGTGGGGGAGGGGCAGTCACGGAGGCCTCCTCAAAGCAACGGAATGTTTGTTCTCTTACCTTGGAGCTGCATTGCCCTTATACAAGGACGTGGAAAGTTGGTGAGGATTGCGCCCTCAGTCAGAACTGTGTATACGGATGAATCCTGATGAAACATTTGTCTGCGCAGGAAGGCTGAGAATATTGCCTCACAGTAGATGGTAGGAAAACAGAGCTGCTTCTACAAAATAACATTGCTAAGGAAAAGTGTGCATTGTCTTGCTTTAAAAAATCAGAATTATTGATATAGCCAATGTTCCTTGTAGCTGTATGTTTCCCTTTATGTGTGTGGGAAACATAGCAAAGCTTTGATCAAGGAAGAACAAATTGGCCACCACTAAAGTTAATTAACCAGCCGATGTGGCATCTGCTCATAAAATACAATTGGAAAATACTGTGTTCATTTCAGTGTAGAGCATATGTACATTTAACTGAAGCATCAAGTAAACGTATATTATATGTTGCATGTGCATTTGTTTCTCTAATTAAACATACATAAGGTGCAATCCTGTCATGAAGATTGACAACAGTTTTTTCCAATGATTTTTGTGGAACGATGGATTACCTGGCTGATGAGGCAAAGTGATGAGCTATTTATGGCCACCAAACATTCATTTCTGTTGATTGTGTTTCATTCCTGTTTCTTTAAAAAAACATTTCCTATGGCTTTTTAGCATTCTTCAGTAGTATACCCTGAGCTTCAAAGAAAACTGGGTAGGATCATAATCTAATCTAATAAATTAATTACCATTTGCTGAACTTCCTGCAGACATTGCTATTTGAAAACAGAACACTAAAAAGCAGCAATATGTTCATTAGAGAAGAAAACCACTGATTTACTACCAACATGAATACTATCTAGGAAAAAAAAGAGAAAATATCTATTCTTGGAAGTGAAAGAGTTAAATTGTGCATGTCTCAGATAGATGGACAGATAATGCGTGGCCCAATCCTATTAGCGGGATACAATGGCGGATTCGAAGGTCCACTGCGCCACTAGCCCGCAGACACTCCACAGAGCTGCTGCCAATGCAAAGGCCAGGAGATCATGAATGGGTGTCAGCATCCTGCAGAACCTCCACTGGCACAGGTTAGTTGGCCACAGTGGAGGATCAGGGGTAGGGATCAGGCCAAGATGGACCTCAACAGCAGGCACACACCGCCAATCTTATCCCCCCCCCTTCCCAGCTAGGACTCACTCCCAGAGGCTCTTCAGACTTATGCCAGCAAAAGGCCTGGGGTAGGCCTAAGGACACCCATTGGAGATCAGGCAGCCTCCAGAGAGGTAAGGAAAATTTTTCTTTCCCTACTTCTCTTGGTTGCCTGGTCCATCATTGGCCCATAACATGCAATACATGTTGGATCCATGTCACTGCATGTTCGGGGATTGCCTTGGATAGGATCGGGATGTTAACCTCAAACAGAACCAAACAGAGTAGCAAACAACTAGGCATAGGGTTTCTGAATGGCCCTGCAAAACCCTAATAGAAATAAATAAATAAATAAATAACACCACAAATCCTATGCGTATCTACTCAAAATTCAGCCCCACTGAGCAGCGGCATTCCTAGAGGGGGATTAGGTTGTGCAGGAGTTTGAGCTCCTGTGTAAAGCAGCCCCCCACCTTCAGAACCATTTGCAACTCCGAGAGCAGAGCCAGTTCTCTGAGCTGCAAATGGCTCTGAAGGCGAGGGGCAGGGGCCGCTTTACACAGGAGCTCAGGCTCCTGCAAAACCTAGCATTTTGCCACCCTCTAGGAACACCACTGCCACTGAATGCAGTGTGATGCCCTCCAGATATTTGTATATATGAGTGCAACATAATTGCCCAATCCTATCCCCCGCCACATTATAGCATGCAATTGCATCAACAGAGTGCATGCTGTATGCAATCATGTGTGTGTGTGTGGGGGGGGGGGAATCAGACAGGCCTGCAGGAGATAATATTCAAATATGGTGGGTAGAAAATTGATAAGATCCAGCATGCAAGACTGCTGCTGGATCCACCCCCTCCCTCCCCATATATGCCTTCTGGTTGCTCCCAAAGCACACCCTGTTACTCCCGCTCCTTACCCATGGCTCAGCCCACTGCAACCTTACTGGAGCTTGCTTAGCCTCTTGCAGCTACTATTGCATGCATTGCACCCGGGAGCACACTACACAACAGTGGCCTGGTTTTGACTTCCCCATAGTTCTGTGGCTGGTTGAATTCCAAAAGGACTGGCCCTTAGCGAATGAAGAAATAAAGATTGCTTTATACCGCATTAGTCACAGGTTTGTGTTTCTTCGGAAACACAGCTGTGATTTCAATCAACGCTGCGAACCAAGGTGTCAGTTTTGGTAGAATTCTCAGGAGTGAGGCAAGGGATTATTTTTTAATTGTTATCTATCAGATTAAGGTCATGGGGTTTTAAGGTGTTAAGAGTAAGACATTTTCTTTCTTGTAGTAGCTTCAGATTTGGTGGTTGCTTTATAGGAAATATTTCTAGTTCTGGCCATCAGATTAATTAATACATTTGTTAACATTTATTGAATAAACAGCCTGATCCAAACTACGGCTATGTAGCCTTTTACAATAGTGGAACATGGATCCGTTGTCTTAAACGGTCATGCAGCAGGGTGAGTCATCACAAATGGTGGTAACCAGTGCTGTTATGCTGCCAGAACGCTGGGAGGGACATCCGGGTGATCGACAGCCCGCCCGTTGCGTTCCGAAGCGTTACGCCGTTTGTGTAACATACGCAAGCGGCATAATTGGTTACGCAAACGGCGTAACGTTCCAAAACACGATGGGCAGGCTGTCGATCACCCGGATGTCCCACCCAGCGTTCCGGCAGCATAATACCGCTGGTGGTAACTTTGGAAATCCACTACTGCAGCAGGTTAACTTTGACAGAGAAAGTAATCTGGCACTGGGGGTGGAACAGGGCAAGGAAGAGAAGGAAAAGGGAGGTTTCTGGGTGGAAAGGGGGCAGGTGTGAAGTGGAATGGGGGAGGAAGGGTGGATTCAAGTGGCACCAGCATGCACCTGTTCTCTATCCTCTTCCCTCTCCCTTACTCTCCTTGGATTGTGCCAGCAAAGTAGCTGGTGTAGCTCTGAGAAGTCCCGCAAATGTTCCCTTATTGTGATGTGGTCTCCAGAATGCCCCCCCTCTCCCACAGAATGCACCATGTGTTCCACTGGTGTGGCTGTATCGGTGGCTTTTAAAATAGAATTGACCTGTAAAAAAGTTTTAATTTTTTAAATAAATTTAATACTTGTACTTAACTTTGTGGAATGGTACCTTCAAAAATAATCAGAAAATAACACCTACAAATCAACCGATGTAATATATGTTACTGAATGCAAGCACCATGGATTCTGTATCCAATACACTGGAAAACCAACTACAGACTTTTGTACCCAATTTACAGCACAATCCTATTCAGGTCAATCAGAACTAAGTCCTATTGTGTTCAGTAGGCCTTGCTCCTGGGCAAGTGTGCATAGGATTGCAGCAGTGGTGTCATCTACTCACCAGTAGACTGTACGCTGGGCGGGACTTAGCGTGATCGACAGCCCGTCCACTCACTTCCGCTTTCTTTGCACTCGCTGCGCGGCTTTCCCTCACCTCGGAGGGGGCGCCTGCTCGCCCAGGCACCTGGCGCGCCCCCACCCATCCCCCCTGGTGAGCAGGCGCCCCCTCCGAGGTGAGGGAAAGCCGCGCAGCGAGCGCGAAGAAAGCGGAAGTGAATGGACGGGCTGTCGATCACGCTAAGTCCCGTCCAGCGTACCGTCTACTGGTGAGTAGATGACACCACTGGATTGCAGCCTTAGAAAGCACAAAAGGCGGCTTGGCTGGGTAGTGTGACCATGTGGTGCACACTATCTCAAGAGAATTAAAAGTAAGATACTAATGCTAATGACTTTCTTCACATTAACCTAATGCAGTAGAATTCAAATGTTTTAGACCGGGGCACACTTTTTAGAATGGCACTCATGTTGGGACCCACCAGAAGTGATGTCATTAACCTGGAAGTGATGTTGTGGCAGGAAATGACATCATCAAGCAGGAAGTGCTATCGTTGTAACATAATAAAGTGACAGCCCTGAAATGCAAACTGGCATTCTTGGATTGTAGCAATTGTACAACCATGAAACATTCCTGACAGAAAGCAAGATTAGGACAAAATATGATGTAAAAGCACTAAAAAATTTAAAAAAACTTACTTGAAAGTTCAAACTGTTAGCACTCACAAAAAGAATCTAACAAGTGTAAGGTATGCAGTTTCCAAGATGGCTGCTCCCAGCTTCCCACGACCCATCTGATATCAGGTCGCGACCCACAGTTTGAATTACACTGACCTAATGTGTTCAGTAGGTTTCATGATTTAAAAACTGATCACTTGCATTTATAAAGTTAAACCCCAACCACAGTCTGGTGTGTTCCTTTGGGGTGGTGCAAGGCTAATAATAGGCTACCTTAGAACGCCAGGTGCATGGGGAGTGACAGTGAGATGCAAGTATCTGGTTGTCTTGCGTGCTCCCTGAGGCATCTGATGGGCCACTGTGAGATACAGGAAGCTGGACTAGATGGGCCCTTGGACTGATCCGGCAAGCCTTTTCTTATGTTCTTATGTACTCCAGCCTGGATGCTGATCATGCATATGCAGAAACTTGTTTTACATTCTGAGCTGGAGAAGATTTTCATGACAATCCATTTATAATGCATTTGATAATTACGAAGCTGGGCAGATAATACATCTGATAATTACAAGCCATACAATCTAGTGATGGTTTTGGCAGCAATACTAGCCACCACTACCGACGAAGCCATGTTCCGGGCATCACAAAACCAATCCTGTTCTTCATAGTTGATCATATTAACTATGAGTTGATTATATGGGAAAGGGGTTTCTCCATAATTGCAGGCTGACGCTTTTGTAACTCAGATGATGAGAACAATCAAGGTGGCAGCAGGAGAGGTAAGAAAGGGCAAAAGAGAAATAAAAGAGGGGAATAAAATCACCAGAACCATATTGTATGGTGCACATACTATAGGTAGTAACAGATGTTCCTTTTGTTCTTCTTTGGGGCACATCAGCTGCTCCACATCTGCAGCAGTGGCTGAAGCAAGAGCTCCCCTTCGTCTTACTCGCGATATCAAAATTAGGTGCAGATTTTATTTTTAGAGGGCATCATGTTCTGTGCCACTCCTAACTCCATGTAAACACTGACGTTACTTAACATCTCCGCGTAATTATGGCGACGCATTTGCTTTCTTAACTACCCTCATTATAAGATCAAGAAACGGCAAACTTGCAGAGTAATTAATCTTTGAACTACTTAGTAACTTCAAATATAATTACAGGACCGGGTAATCTGCGAGGATGTAATTACTCTGAGGCTGTGTGCGTTTATCAGGAATGATCCACAAAAGCCCACGGCAGCTGTTGAAGGTCATGGCTCATGGCTCGGCCACTGGCCAAAGGACTGGCCTGAAATTTGGCCAGCTTTCTCTTGGTGCATGTGATAATGCAGGCCACATGCTCCGGCCAGTTCTAACGGGGATTTCTTCCTTCCCCTTTGACCCTGTGCTGCAAACACTGGGGGTCAAAACATGTCCTTCCCCAGACATCTCTTTATTAAATTAAAAATTAATCCAGCTTCAGGCTGGATTACGTACTGCAGATGCCTTGAGTTTGCAGGTGCTTGTTTTTTTGCTGATCATATTTGGCGTACAATTTCTTTTTCCTCCGTTCTGTGCCATCATTGACATAAGGAAAGTCGCCACATTATTTCCTCTGCAGGTGGAGCAAATGAAATTCTGCTCGATCTATTGGTAGACACCGTGATTTCCTCTGATCTTCAGAATGCTGTGTGCAATGCTAATACAAGCCCTCACAGCTTAATTGTGCCCACCAGAAAAGGTGCCAAGTAATGTCATTTGCAGTGGAAAGCATTTATTTGCTTAACCGATTTATTGCTGCTGGTCAAGGTCATCGGAAACCGAGTGCTGGTTTTTTTCAAAGAAAATTACAGTGTGGATTTGGATTTGTCATGCATTTAACATGTTTTACAGTTCCTTTGCAGGAGACCGTATGGGGCTGATTACATGTGCACTTTTGTTACTAATGGTGGTTTGAGATCAGTTACATCATTCAGGGCGCAATCCTATACTATGCGGGCCTAGTAAGGCCGACATAGCAGGGCAATATCCTATTAGGAGGTAGCAGCAGCAACGTACAGGACAAGGGGAGGTTTTCTCCTTGCACCCGCGTAAGCCCCAGTCATCCCTATGGGCCTGCTTGGATCTGCACAGGCAAAATAGCAGGCGCAGAGGAACGTGGACAGGAGCGGACCGAATCAGACCGGTTTAGGATTTGGCACTATGGCCATCCTGCATCACAACCCCTGTCTCCTCCCACTGTGCCACCCACTTACGCCCTCGGAACGCCCTCACAGAGGCCCTGCACCAACCAGCAATGCCAATGTTTGACTGGTGCACGGCCGGCGCTGCTGACGGTTGCGCCAACTCCCAAGTGCTGGTGCTGCTGTGTGTGCCGGCCCAGCACCATAGCACCACCGCGGACGTGCTTTACAGCACAATTGCGACAGCATTCGGTCAGCGCAAGAGTGCAGCACCAGCGCAAGGGGGGTATAGGATTGCGCTGTCCAATAGATAAGAAGCCAGCTTAATTCTGCATCTGTCCAATAGACTGAAACTCAGAGCGCAATCCTAAATTGGAGTTTGGCTGCCATAAACTAAGCCAGCAAAGTTTGGCCAGCACAAGGACCACCATAAAGCACGTTTGGGCTACTCTCGGAGTCAGGGAGGATGGCTCACATCTGTGTGCTGGCCTCTCTGACTCCGAGAGTGGTCCAAACATACTTTACGGTGGCCCTTGTGCTGGCCAAACTTTGCTAGCTTAGCTTATGCCAGCCTAACTCAGTTTAGGATTGTGCCCTCACTACCTGGCAATCTGATGAGAATTCTGTATCTATTAAGAGTGGCCTGAAAAGGATATGGTCATTTTGAAGCTCTTTCTTCTGACATCCTGTTCAGCACAGGGGATGGTATATTGCGAAAGGCGGAAGATACCCCGAGGAGTTAGTAGTGTCAGTCATGGCCCCTTGTCCACATTACCCAGGGATAATAGGGTTAAAAAACCAGGCAAAAGCAGTGGCTGGGCTGCACAACTGTAGCAACTTAGGACCCTATAGTGGGATATAAGGAGCCCCTGAAGGAAGGAGAAGGTTTGGGTTGTAGAGAGAGTGGTGGAAGGAGTGGAGGCTTGCTGGCCTGACTCTAACTGATGTATTGTTGGACTGGATAAAGGAAAGTAAGGTTGTTGTGAAAGACTATAGGGGATTGTTATATGGCTGCCATGCCCCTGGAGCCACCGAGTGGAGGAGGCAGGTGTGGCTTAGGCAAGCTGACTGCCTATTGTTCGGTGGTGGGGTTTTGTGGTGCCAAGTTAGACTTAGGGTATCTTGAGCTAAGCCACACCTGGCAGGGCAGTCTGGAGGAGGCTGGCCAGCTGGTGAATCCAAGCAAGGCTGCTGGAAGAGGAGAGGCCCAGTGGGTGAGGAACCCCCTCCCCTCTTGCCCATCTCTGAGGCTGCTTAAAGGGGAAACCAGTCAGCCTAGTGTGAGCATCAGGGCACTCATGGCAGTGCCATGAGCAGGGACTTTCTGGCAGAACAGATGGTAAATACCTAGGTTTTTTTCCCAGTTCACTCCATCATGCATTGAGCTATGATTTGGTTAAGAAAAAGAGCTCAATAGAGAACCAGTATTCATAATGAACCTTAAATGTGACAGTGGATCATGTTGGTTTGGATAATAGTCCATACTTGTCCATGCAGTGGCAGATCTACCATTGTCATAGGGGAAGGAAATGCCCTGGGTGCAACACCATTGGAACCTTAGGAACCTGGCCTAACTCTAGGTTAGGATTGCGCTCTGGATTGGAAACTGGTTGGAAGGAGAAACAATGGAGGAGGTAGATGAAATAAGAGGGAAAAGAAAAGGATGGTGCTTTTGGACAACCAAGAACAGGGCAAAGGAAGTACAGATGTTGGACTCTGCATACAAATATTGGAGATTTCTTATCGGTGATGAGGGGAAGCAGTGAATCCCCCCTTTTAGGTATCACCTCAAGGGAACCTCCCTCACCCAGGCTGATAGCTATTAACAAAAGACACACATGAGACAGAGGCTTGGTAAAGATGCAAAAAAGGAAGGTTTGCTCACAGTTCCATGGAATGCTTATCTACAGTGCCTGATTAGGAACAGAGGTCCAACTGAGAGTGCAATCCTAACCTGGAGTTAGACTGGCACAGTTAGGTCAACAAAGTTTACCTGGAACAAGGGGCATCACATTTGGACCATTCTCGGAGTCAGGGAAGATGGCGCATGTCCGTGTGCTGACCTCTCTGACTCTGAGAGTGGTCCAAACATACTTTATGGTGTCCCTTGTGCCGGCCAAACTTTGCTGTTCTAACTGTGCCGGCCTAACTCTAGGATAGGATTGCGCCCTAAGACTTAGTACCATTGGTCTGCACGTCTTATCAGGTCAGTGGTGAGAAGACAAAAGAGAGTGTGTTCGGAGGAGAAAGGATGGAAATAAGGTTAAGGCCAGTAGTGAAATTCAGTGGGTTCACCCAGGTTCTATAGAACTGGTTGTTAAATGGCCGGGCCCTGCCCACTCGCTTACCTTGGCTGGCTTCGGGGTTTTTTTTGGCTCCAGCTTTGACGTCATAGAACCAGTTGTTAATTTATTTGAATCCCACCACTGGTTAAGGCCAAACCCAATAGGAATCACAGAGAGAACTGGTAAGAAGCATCTGGGTCACAGGACATCACATTTTGCCCCCTTCAGATACTAGACTGCCCCCTCTAGGCAGCAGATGGAGTTGCGCCAACTCCAACAACAAATGAGTACTCTCTGTGTATGGTTCCTAGCCTGATTCAATAGCCAGGGCTGCCTGTGTACAGGCCTCCTAAAAATCATTAATAATACCAAAGAGCTGTACAGAAGGATGAGCAAAGGATCAGATTCAATCTTCCTTCTTCTTCCAAAGAGCTGATAGGTGTTTTCACTAATTACATGATGACAGCTAAGCATGTGGGTGCAGTTGCTGGTTTTAGTCATTAACAATGTGAGAAAGAGGGAGATGCCTCCTTTGAAGCCAGCATGCCCTGATAAATGCCTGTATATGCACCAGGAAAAGTACGTAGTCATGATTGGACAAGGTTGCCCATAGCCAGTGACGGGATCTGGGAATGAGGAAGCGGAATGCTGGGCGGGACTTACGCGTTATTGGCTGCCCGTCCATTCCGTTCTGCGGCTGCCCTGGCCTCGGCGGGGCACCTGCTCACCAGGGGGGACAGGTGGGGGGGCGCCGGGTGCCTGGGCAAGCAGCGATGGGGCGCGCCAACCGGGGGTAGCCCTCCCGAGGCCAGGACAGGCGGTGGAATGGAATGGAACGGACGGGCTGCCAATCACGTGTAAGTCCGCCCAGCATTCCGCTTCCTCATTCCCAGATCCCATCACTGCCCATAGCATGTATTGAAAAATGCATTTGTTTCCTATGCTGTTTGAAGAGGCATTCAGTACTTCCTACCACAAGTACAAAGCTCAATGTTTGGGGAATGCTGGTTCCTTTACCTAGCAGCTGTATTGCCCTTATCCCAATGCTGGAAAGTTGGGTAAGATTGCACCCTGAATCTCAGAAAGAACAACTGAAACAGCAGAATGCACCTTATGAATGAGTCAGAGGTGTTTAACTATGATATCCTTGCAAAATAATTATTGCTCGAAACAATTGTGTGAATCACACACTGAAGAAAAAAGGATACCAGATGGAGTAGAATGGATCAGTTGGGTGAAAAGAGAATGAGAAAGACTGTCGTGATTTTAGCACATCCAAACCTCCCAGAACAAACTTCACTCCAAGGCAGAACTTGCACAGGACAGGTAACCCCACACATATAAAACTGCTTTCTCCTGAGTCAGACCATTGGCCCATTCATGTCAGCATTGTCACTACTGACTGGAGGCTGATCTCCTGAGGTTTAGATAGGAGCCCTTTCCCTGGCCTATTTGGAGATGTCAGGGATTGAACCTGGGACCTTCTGTGTCCTGCTTCCGACCCCTTCCTCATCGCCATAGTTCTCACCCAAGATTCGGACAGGAAGAGGAAATAAAGGAAGCCCCAATTAGCTGCTTTTATTCAATGCTATGTGTCGCACTGGTAGTTCAGTGGTCTTAAGCACACTGTATCATGCCTGCCTTTCCCTTCTTCTCCTTAGAAGACACCTGCCATATATAGAATGAAAGTCTCCAAGCAGTTTGAGACACATGAGGGTGGGTGGGTGGGGGAAGAAAGAAAGAGGGAGGGGAAAAAAGGCTGCAGGTGGCTTTCCTTCCTAAAGAGAGACTTTGCTTTATTTAAGGTGCTCCCTGAAGTGGTTCCGACAACTCATTTTGGAAAGTGAATCTTTTCGAATCCAATGCGCACCCCTACCCATCACCCTGTGAAAGTCACTGGCTGCCTTGCAAATGCTTATTTTTACATTTTTATGGTGCCTACCATCTGGGAATCTGTCAACATACGGCACAGATATTAGCCAAGCTGAACAGCTGCCTTGTATGCTAACCTCCTCAATGATTATAAAAAGGCAACAATATCCGGTGTGCCAATCCTATTCCATCGTTCCAGACAGGGCAGCAGAAAACAATGGCATGCACTGAGTTTTATACGTCTGCAAACTTCACCCGACAACTGGGATGAAGATACATTTATGCTGCACATGGAATCCAGTTTGAAACTAATTGAAACTAAACGCCTAACCTGGAGTTAGGCTGGCACCAGGCAGTGGCATAGTGTGGGTTGCTGGCACCCGGGGCAAGACAGGAATATTGAGCCTCCTAACCCATGGACTGTTATAATTAGTACAATTATTAACATCACCTAGCTTTAAGGTTTGCAAATTTTTTAATAGCGGTATTGACATTAATTAACACATTTAATCTCAATTGTCAATCTCTTTCAGCTGATAGTAATGCTACTATGCAGAAACATACTTAGACTTGTGGCTGGGTGAGGCTAAAACAGTTAAAAGTGTTGCTTGAGTCTTCAAGCCATGACTGAGGCTGCAATGCTATCTACACTTCCC
Organism: Lerista edwardsae; assembly: GCA_029204185.1. Lineage (NCBI taxonomy): Eukaryota > Metazoa > Chordata > Lepidosauria > Squamata > Scincidae > Lerista > Lerista edwardsae. The sequence continues at coordinate 21,092 of JAJKFI010013511.1, forward strand.
AGAGAGTAGGCTCCACTGACTCTAACGGGACTTACTTCTGAGTAGACAGCAGATAGGAAGGGGCGAGGAGAGACTGACTACAGAGAGTAGAAACACGTTGGGTCCTCGACTGCTTGCCACACCGCCCTGCTCAATCGGGACTAGCTGGCACCATGTTTTCTCCCCTCTCCCCCTGGTAGGCTTTGTAAAGTGCGAGTGTGAGATATATAAAGCTTATGGCTTCTGAAGGCAATCTAGAGAATGAATGACCTCTCCTGAGGCCGAATTACTGAATGGCGGTTCTGAAAGCAACAGAAATGCCCGGCAAGAGCAGCAGCCAGCCAGCTGTAAGGGGGCACGAGCAGCAGGCAAGCTGCACGTCGCTGTGCTCTGCCTGCCAAAACAATGCGTGCAATCGCACCTGCACATGCCTATTCCTAAATTTTTTTGCTGTGCCGGCCATTTTGAAGTGTGCTGAGGTTGCAGCATGGGAGCAAGCAACCAGGCATTCCCAAAGTGGGGCTCCAGCGCACCCCCTCTAATTTTGTGCCCAGGGCCGTTGGCCTATTCGCCCCCCCCCCCATGCAACACCACTGGCACCAGGGCCACCATAAAGCACTTTTGGACTACTCTCGGAGTCAGGGAGGGTGACGCTTGTCTGTGTGCTGGCTCTCTGAGTGGTCCAAACATATTTTACAGTGTCCCTTGTGCCAGCCAAACTTTGCTGGCCTAACTGTGCCGGCCTAACTCCAGGTTAGGATTGTGCTCTGAATGGTTGTGCTTTTGCTCAAGCCAACACAAAAATTGCAATTTTGCAGGAGTGCTTAGAATTACTCAGAAGGGATCCCCATGGTTCTGTATGCCTACAGTGCCCAGGAATCCTTTAGTAAACATTTCTGGAGCTAAATCAATTTGAAATTGAATTACAAGTGGAGCAAAGTCCCACTGACTGGTAATGGTTTGCACCAGACTTTGCTCCTGGTTTTGCTTGCAGCCAGAAGGGAGCCTGGTCCCAGCCTGCACCACAAGACTCACTGAGCCAGCTCACCAGTGGTTCTTGGAATGCTCCTTCCATTACTCCAGTGTTGCAAGATCTTCATGGTGCTGACTGGCTTATAAAAAAAAAGTCCTGGATAAAAGGTCTGGATTTCAGAATAGTGTGGATTTCAGATGTCTGGATTAGGGATAATCTACCCTTGAGTGCAATCCTAACTTGGAGTTAAACTGGTACAATTAGACCAGCAAAGTTTGGTCAGTATGAGGGCCACCGTAAAGCACGTTTGGACGACTCTCAGAGTCAGAAAGCAGAGCACACAAACGTGTGCCATCCAGTGGTGTTATTCACCCGGTACGCTGGGCGGGACTTACCTTTGAGCGGCAGTCCGCCCTTTGCGTCACGCCGCGTTCTGCCGCTTTCCCGCCCGCCCCGGCGGGTGGGAAAGCGGCGGAACGCAGCGTGACGCAACGGGCGGATTGCTGCTCAAAGGTAAGTCCCACCCAGCATACCGGGTGAATAACGCCACTGGTGCCATCCCCCTGATCCAAGAGTGGTCCAAAGGTACTTTATGGTGGCCCTTGTGCTGGCCAAACTTTGCTGGGCTAACTCCAGGTTAGGATTGTGCCAGTAGTGCTATCCAGCGGGCGCTGGGCGGGCGCTGTAGCGTATGTTAGGCGGGACTTACCTTTGATCGGCAGTCCTCACGTTACGTCACGGGCGGGAAAGCGGCGGAACGCAGCGTGACACAACGGGTGGACTGCCGATCAAATGTAAGTCCCGCCCAGCGTACCCGCTGGATAGCACTACTGGATTGCGCTATGAATCTTCTTTTTTACACAGATGAAAAGTTGAAACATCAAGATGTTTGGCAGATTTAATTTGGGAATGTCCTACAAAGTTAATATATGTATTTCCTGAAATGGCTTTCATTCCAGATGCTCTGTGGGACTACAGAGCTGACTCTTGGGAGCTTGGATCTAGATGCCTTTGGGCTCATAGATTGCTTTGAGTTTCCTAGCAAGCAAAACGACTGGCAGTTTTCACCCGGGTTGTTCTCCCATCTGCCACTGAAATGCTTCTTCTGCTTTGCTTTGAGTTGGATTAAGACCAAAATATCGCCTTGAAAGTATTTTTTTCCCCCGTGGAAACAGTGTCTTGACAAAAAGTCATTCCATATAATCTGTTGTGTAAAAGAATTCTTGGACGTGTGAAAGAAGTGTTTGCAGAATGTGTAAGGAAATCTGCAAAAGCCAGGTAGAGTCCAAATGAAGCCAACACATGTTTCTACATGCCCTATGGCTACGGTAGGCACTGGCTGATGTCTCAGTAAAGCTGAGGCTGAGGAGATGTTTTCAGAGCACTTCTGGTCTCTCCAATGTTAGTATAAAGGTCAAATAGAATGCACTGGAACAGCTAGAGATGGGCAGTCCAATCCTTCATACGTCCTCCACTGGGGGAATATGTGTTCTGTCGGCAATGCTGTGACATCATGACGTTGCTTGCCATGGGTGCTGGTATGCCTTGGGTGTGTCAAGGGGTGTGGCTGCATCAAGGGGCATGGCTACAATGTTGAACGCAAGTCAGCACCCCTGATGGGAGCATTCCCTAAGGCAGTGGTTTTCAAACATTTTAGACCAGAACCTGCTTTTCAGAATGGCACTTGTGATGCGACCACCAGAAGTGATGTCATTAACCTGGAAGTGAGGTCATAGCCAGAAGTGCCATCATCAAGCAGGAAGTGACATCACTGTGACATAATCAAATGGCACTCCTGGAAAGCACACTGACATTCTTGGAGTGCAGCAGCTGCACAACCATGGAGCATCCCTGACAGAGAGATTAGGACAAAATATTATGTAAAAAGCACAAATTAAAAACAAAATTTTAAAAAATCACTTAAAAATCCAAAGTGTTAATACTCATAAAAGGAAAATGGCAAGAGGAAGATCTGCACCTTCCAAGATGGCCACTCCCAGCTTTCTGTGACTCCCCTGACATCAGGTTGCAAGATACCCAGTGGGTCCTGACCCACAGTTTGAGAAACAGTGCCCTACGGCAAAGGAACAAAAGGTTGCCTTCTTACCCCAAGAAGACCTCTCCAACTCACCACCACCACTGAATGCAGTGTGCACCTCCTTGGCTCACCCACTTTGATTGGCAGGCTGGGTTTAGGTTGGATTAGATTGGGTCTTAAATTTCAGTATCTCCACTCAAGGTCTCATAGGATTCATGATCCAAAGTGTTCATGTTTAGAATTGCTTCCAGATGAAATACTCAGAAATCTCTCTCTCTCTCTCTCTCTCTCTCTCTCTCTCTCTGTGTGTGTGTGTGTGTGTGTGTGTGTGTGTGTGTGTGCGTGCGTGCGTGCGTGCATGTATATGAGGGGTGTGTGAGGGGCATGTGTGTGCACAGAATGTGACGCATCAGTATTTTGGTCAAGACCATTGCTGTGATCAGTTTTGACAGAGATACAGGATTTTTGCTCATGGGAGCTACTGGAGGAAGCGCAGGTAGTAGAAGGTTGCAGGGAGTCAGCATTTTTAAATTCCTGCTGTAACCTCCCCTAACCCGCTGTGAAAAATGTCACATGCATTGAGAATTGGCAAGTCAAGGACAAGGCTTGATGTTTTTGTAAGTCTAAACAAAATATGATTATAGGGACTCAAGTTCATTCCTTATGATAAAGGTAAAGTGGTGTTGTCTGCTTTATCCTCCCAAGACTCTTGTTGTTATAATTTTTTTTTTCTAGGACAGGGTATATGGGTGAGTAGTGTATCAAAACTAGTATCATTCATCTTCTACTTTTTCTAACTTTGTTTAAATATTTATTATTTTTCTTAAGAATACTTACATACTTCTTTTCAATAAGAAAATTCATAAAATGGTTGTGTAAAGAAAATCAAATAACTCAGTGGCTCCCTATCCCAAAAGAGCTCACAACCTAAAACACCAGCAAACAGCCACTAGAAAAAGGACGCTGTGCTGAGATGATGAGGGGCCTGTATATGTATTTTTCTCATTTTTCTATTATCAATAGAAATTTCAATTCAAAATTCAACATCAATTTTTTTTCTATTATCAATATGATGTTAAATTCTGCATTGCCAACAACAACAACAAACAACAACAAGAAGAACAAGAAGAACAAAAGAGAATACTGAGCTAGAAAACTTCTCTCTGGTACATAATTTTCCATTCCGAAGGTTGTTTATTATTATTATTATTATTATTATTATTATTATTATTATTATTATT
>JAJKFI010013512.1:0-25751 GCA_029204185.1 Lerista edwardsae
GGTGGGTGGGTGGGTGGGTGGGTGTACACAAGCAAATAAACTGAGAGTTTGAGGATGCTGCACGGTTATCCAGTAGTTTCAGAAATGCTAAGAAAAGAGCTTGACGTGGAAACATTGAGGAAGGAAGTAAAGAGTAGAGTGAAGAAGAGGGAGAAAACAGTAAAGCAGGATTTAGGGTGGGAGAAAACCTCTCCTCCGATGAGGGGGAGTATGACAACGGGGTCACTGCATCCCCAGTTCTGAAGACCACTTCCAGCTCCGTTGCATACTGATGTGGGAGCAGCTCTAATAATCCAACATTACTTTTCACTTTGAAGGGAGGGAGAGGCCATCTGTTTAAGAGTAAGCCAAGCCCGTTATAATCCAAAGGGGGGACTCGGGAGGCAAGGTGGCAAGGAGATACTGCTTGTTAATGTAGCAAGAAAATGTTAGTGAGTTCTGGTCACACCTTCTTACGACTCCCCCTCTGCATCTTGGAGAATCCCGCATGGTGTCACTCAAGACTCAAGACAGCCTTGGTTGGTTAATTTCGCTGATATCACAGACACGCGCGGCTAATCTTAATTCTGACTCCCCTTGTGCTGTATTCACACTCACTAATCCGGATTGGAGCACCCCTCCATATGGAGTTCATAGGAAGGATAGGAAAAACGTCTCCCTTCATCTCTGGTTGTATGAATGTGACTTGGTGATAAAATGCCCGAAGAAAACTACTTGACATTCCCTCTTCCTGCGGGCTCTTTGAAAAGCGCACAGAGCTGCTGGGCGCTTGGAGCTGTCTGTGGTGCTGAAAGCAAACCACAAGGCAAAGCGACCGTCAGCAGCCTCTGTTCAGCATCGCCGAACTGAACCGACTCGGAGGAGACCGATCGGCTTTTTCCTCTTGTCTTGTCGCTTCCTTCCGCCGCAATCACAGCTTTCCCCGACCCGCAGTAATTAAATAACTCAGGAGAGATATCCCAAGGGAGGTGGCTATGATTTGCGGGCTATCATTAAAGTTTCCCGAACCAACGGAAAAGGCTGGTTCAGCAGTCACAGCATGACCCCTCGCATGCGATCTAATCTAACACAGAGGTGCTGGGAATCAGACACCCGTTGCTGCGCTGAGCATCTGCAGACTTGCACAAAGCAATGTGCCTTGTCCAGTTAAACTCTCGCAGGACGAGAAAGGCACTCACCAAGGGCGATACTAAGTACAGCGCTACTGAACCGGCCGCCTCCGCTTTCCACCGTTCCGCAGGTGCTTCTTTACTCCCCAAGGCCTCTCTCAGAGGTTGCTCTGGTTACTTGTTCTGTCTTATTTTGCAGATTGAGTAGCCAAGGACTGTTCAGCTTGGAATAAGATGGGAGTGGCTTCCACGAGATCTCTCCTTTCCTGGCCTCTTGAAGGTGTTGGCAGAAATGGTACCTGCTTATCCTAAGCATTTTCTCCACAGTGAAGCAAAGGGGATGGGAGTCTTTTCTGATCATTAAACTGGTTGTGATCAATGAAGTATGTCACATATGCCCTCCTAAGAGGGAGGGATCATCATCAATAAAATTACTACTAGCTGCCAATAGATTCATCCAATGTCACTGACTTCTCTTTTCATATAACCCCCCACTTGACTTGATCTTGTTTACTTCATTTCTTTGTCTTGTTTATTTCTTTCTTGTGCTTCATTTTTCCTGCATTCCTGAATTTCCTTTATTGACCCACTCCAGCACACAGCGCATATAAATAAGCACCTCACTGCACCTCATAAATTTTCAAGGTATTGCTAGCCAATGGAATACTCCACTTTCATTTGAATGCTAACTTTTTGTACAACTAAACAGAGAACAAATATTCTTCTGTTCGTCAAGATGGGCATATCAAATAAATTGATAAAACTGAACAATAACTTTGAGTAGGGAGAAACAGAGTAGTGCTAGATTAATTACTATGGTTAGTAAGCTACAGAATTGATCTGCAGACACATACACAGCTTCTTAGAGTTTCCAAAATTGCACTTCTTGTACCAGGACCTTTTACAAGTTGATGTGGAAGAGAATACACTATTTTCAAAAGTCAGAGGAAAAAGAATCACGCTTTCACCTCCAGTTTAGGAGGTGCAATTGCACTGGGCAACAAGTTTTAGGGGGGCAACAAGCTGAGCTCGACATTAGTGGCCAAAATTGTGATAACCTTGATAATATGAATAATACCATCATGTTATATATCTTTGGAAAGGTAATTTAATGCAGAATGCAATGAAACAAACCAGAGTGTAATATCTTTATTCTACCAAACGTTATGGCCAAAAAAACAGAGAAAACAAAAATACAACTATGATGTCACTTCCTGTTGTGATGTCACTTTCAGAGCAACATTTTGCCCTCTGCACTGGGCTACACTTCCATTAACTGCACCACTGCTCAGAAGTCTACTTAGATCAATCCAGTTCTGCTAATAAAAGATGGATGCACTCTAATCAAATGTGATTCTGTACTATACTTCACTTTTGCCTGGAATAACCCAACAACTTTCTGCTCACTTTCAAAGGACCCTCAGAATGTTGGCTGTTGTCTATAAAACAATGAAATTATACAACTTATTGCTGATTGCTAGAGTTAGCCAGGAGGGGTGTGTTTTTTTTTAACAGAACTTCAGATTGTTGTGGAAAGCTTCTTTAGACCATGACGCGTTCATTTCAGAACTGGTTCTCCTTTGAGTCTGTTTGAGTTCCATGATTAGACAATGATGTCAGAATGCATTTTAATACATAAAAGGCGAGATTGCAAGCAACAGTGCCTGAAGGTAGCAGCGCTATCTGCTTTCTTAGTTCATTTGCAATTCCATAACGTTTCTAACAGCCATAAAGATCCATCATGTAGGATTCTGGGTCTTTTCTGGGTCTATTGCTATTATCATGTAAAGACTTTTGACTTTGATATTATTGATCATATTTCCAAGTGACATGAAACTAGGGAAGGCTGCAAATACAGTGGACCCTTGGTATCTATGGGAGAACCATTGGTGGATTCCAAATTCCACAGATTATTGAGGGTCCAATCCTATTCAACTTTCTAGTATCAATGTAGGCACAATGCAGCCCCAAGTCATGGGAACAAACGTTCCCTTGTCTTAAAGAAGCATCCATGACTGTTCCCCCACTGCAGGATGCAGTGCATGCCCTTTTGGCAAGGCTACATTGGAGCTGGAAAGTTGGATAGGATTGGGCCCTAAATCTGCAGAAATCTACCAAGTGCAGCATCCTCAGATTTGCTGGCACAGGCAGTTTATGCTGAAGCTGTTCAGCTGGTATAATGATTTCAATGTATCAAGACAATTTGGGTATGATTGCTCTCCTTCAATGTACAGTTGGCCCTCCTTATCTGTAGGTTCAGCAAATCTGTCTCAGGGCACAATCCTACACCCGACGTTTGGCCCACGCTAACTGACCGAACAGTTCGGCTAGCGTCGGCCAAACATCTGCAGCACCAGTGCGAGAGCCCTGACCCTTGCGTTGGCACTGGGGCCATTGGGCTGACACTAGCAGCAGCAGCAGCCCAAGGGTGCTGGCCCAAAGCTGCTCTGCACTGCTTATGCACCAGCCAAGTTCGGGCAGGGGGAGGGCGGGAGGGATGGAAGAACTGGCAGCGGGTGGGCGGGCCAGGAGACAGGCCCACCCAGGGAGGGGGTGGAGTTGGGATGTGGTGTAATCCGAGCAAGCCCATTTGGGTGGCTGGCGCCTACCTACAAATTTGACCTTACCCCAGGGAGGCTCCAGCGGCCTCCTAATATGTGCTGGATACAGGGCAGGCCCTTCCGACCTTGCCATTCTGGTGCACGTTAGGATTGTGGCTTCATTGTGAGTGTTGAGCCCACATCTGGAGGGGCTCTAGAATCTCCTGGATATGACCGGAATTGCCTTTTAGTCTAATTGTGCCAGCCTAACTCCAGGTTCTCCTGCCAACCTAGCAGTTCGACAGCAAGTAAAAAATGCAAGTAGATAAATAGGTACCACTTCAGTGAGAAGGTAACGGCGTTCCATGCACCTTGGCGTATAGTCATGCCGGCCACATGACCATGGAAGCTTGTCCTTGGACAAACGCCAGCTCTACAGGCTTAGAAATGGAGATGAGCACCGTCCCCTACAGTCAGTCATGACTAGACCATCGGTCGTGGGGAAACCTTTACCTTTAACTCCAGGTTAGGATTGTGTTCTCAGTGTGCCATGAGATGAAAAAGATTGAAAATAGCTGGTAAAAGAAGTTACAAACACACACACACACACAAATATTACAAACTTACAAATTTAGTACATGTATGTAAATATGTACGTATGCATGTATGTATGCATGTATACACACACACACACACACAGAGAGAGAGAGAGAGAGAGAGAGAGAGAGAGAGTGCATTAAAAGAAAATGTTCACTGTCTATTCTTCTCTGGCCATTGTTGTTGTTGTTGTTGTTGATGATGATGATGATGATGATGATGATGATATTCTTCATTACATGTCATGACTATTACTGAAAATAATTTTGTCATGGGGATGCCAAAAATTTATGGGCCCTGCACACCAAATGACCTTGGTACGCCACTGCCATGAGAAGACTTCTCCAACTGTTCCCCATCCCACCATAGGATGCAGCCTAAATCTCCTTGACATAGCTGTGTCATTGGAGAGTGGGAGATAGGTAGGACTGGGCTGTTAGGCTGGGATCAACCTCAGAATCCATGCAAAGGAACTGGGTGGTTGTTCCTTTGCACTTGCATTGCTACACCTACACTTGATTCTATGAGCAAATTCTTTGTTCCTCTCCCCACCTCGTATTTTCTTTAACACGTTTGACACAACCGTTTGACCTAAGTAGGCTAACACATCATTTCTGCTTTCTACTCAGCTGGATTTTATTAACACTGTTATAAAAAGCCTTTTTCTGATGCTGTTAAGTTCAGCAAGTTCATTTATTTTCTGTTAGCAAATCCAATTGCTTGGCATGGCATTCCAGCTTGAGCGAGTCATGATCTCAAAAAATAATTCTATGCCGTCCAAAATTCTCCAGCCAGTTCTATCTGATTCAGCATTTATTGCTGTCACTGCTTATGGTGAGGCTGACAATCATTGACTAAATCCAGGTCAGGTACTTCTCTATCAATATTTTACACCTTTCTCTCAGGATGCTCTGAAAAAGCTCAGCTCAGTACAAACACTTGGTGCTCACCAGCTCAGAAAGGCAATTTTCAAGACAGCAGTTTCCATCTCAGAGGTGGTACAACATGGTCAACTCTTCTGCCTGTGTTTTTTGTAACAGTTTTCCTCATAAAGTCTAATTCCATATGCTAGGATTTCCAAGCTGGATGCTTGCCAAAACACAGGGCTCAAAGGCTACAGTCTTCTGCAGGCTCACCAGCCTCCACATACCAGGACTTACTTCTCAGTAAGCAGGCCTAGATCAAACTGCATAGCTGCAGTGCTGAACGTATTTACTGAGTACCATTGAGCTGAGTCAGACGTTGTTTTGAGTGAACTTGCTCTGTGCCACATTGCGTATCAGGTCAGGCACCAGAGGCAGATCTAAGGGAAGGCAAAGCTCTAAGTGTTGCAAGAAGCCTTACCCTGTCATGTAAATCCCTCCTCTCCCTTGCTGCTGTAGCCAATAAGCAACGCCAAGATGTTGCTTTTCCCTGTGAGGATTGGCTAGAACAGTGCAGGAGAGGAGTGTTTTCCACTGCAAGGTAAGGCTTCTTGCAAAACTTAGAGCTTTGCCCTCCCTTAGATCTGCCTCTGTCAGGCACAGAACATACTTTGGCCCAATCCTATCCTGCACCTACTTACCTCCTCAGCTGCTTTGTTGCCCCGTACAGGTCGGGGTGATTTTGTTGTTGTTGTTGTTAAACACTGCATTAAAACACAAAAATATTTTTGTGTTTTTAAAATATTGGTATTTGGTATTTATTGGCTTTTGGTATTTATTGGCTTTTGGTATTTAAAATATTTTTCAGATAATAGATTACTTTTTCAATTGCAAATAATACTGTGGCTGCATCTGCTGACACTATATCACCTATATCATCTACCTGGTACACATTTAAGAGCTCAGTCCTAACCTGGAGGTAGGCCAGCAACGTTTGGCTGGCACAAGGGCTACCATAAAGCACATTTGGGCCACTCTCGGTCTGGGAGGATGGCGCACGTCTGTGGGCTAGCCTCTCTGACTCCAAGAGTGGTCCAAACATATTTTACCGTGTCCCTTGTGCCAGCCAAACTTTGGTGGCCTAACTGTGCCAGCCTAACTCCATGTTAGGATTGCATTCTAAATATTTAATATTAATAAAAATGAGAACTTGGAATGAGAATGTAAAACAAAAGCATATAACACCGCAATTTGCTATTTCAATCAAGAAATTTTGGGACAAAACATCACCAAAAAACCCACCCCTATCTATGGGACTTCTCGAGCTATGCCAGCTCTTTTGCTAGAGGAGCTCTGTGGACCCTACCAGGGTGGTGTATCTTGGCCAGGATAGGGATTTTGGCAGGCTCCACTACTGCCAAGATGCACCCCTGTCCCAATTCCAATCTGCCCCCATTTCCAGCTGAATCCCAGCCCTGATCTACCCGTATCACAAGCAAGACCTCGATGATGTGGGTGAGGGAGCATAGGCAGATTGCATCCAACGGAGGGAGGAATCAGATAGCAGGAGGGACGATAAAAATAATTTTGTTTACCCTCAAGTAGACTGCCAGCTCACCTATGGATCTCCTTGTACCCATGAACAGCCACTTTGCTGGCATACATCCAAGGAAAGGAAAGGGGCAGGCAGCCTGGGAAAGAGGGGATAGAATCTGCTGCATGCTGGTGCCACCAGGATAAGGCGCAACTGATTATTTTCCTCTGACATGAAAATAATGTGTCCTTTACTGCAACTGGCTGTGGATCAGCTGTTTTCCACTAGTGTGCCATGCCACATTGGTGCACCGCAAATGGTTTGCAGGTGTGCCGCAGGCGTTTGGGGGTGGGTCATTTATTAGTAGATTAGTAGTAGATGTGCACACACCCCTGCTGGCAATGTGGTGTGCCTTGTCAATTGTAAAAAACAAACAAACTGGTGGTTTGGCCTGAACATTTTAGCACCTTGTCAGTGTGCTGTGAAGTGAAAAGGGTTGAGAATCACTTCTCTAGATCCATGACAACGTAGCTAGGCTACAATTAACGTCCCATTCCTATGCTTCCTGGCACCCAGAGGCACAGCAGCTCAGAAATGGCCACCACTGTATCCTGCAGGGCAGGGAAGCAACCGGGGGTCTCCTCAGAGGAAGGGCATATTTATCTCCTTACCTAGTAATGCCCCAGCCTCTGCAACGTCAGCCAGCCTACATGACTCAGAGCACAATCCTAAACTGGAGTTAGGCTGGCATAAATTAAGCCAGCAAAGTTTGGCCAGCACTAGGGCCGCCATAAAGCATTTTTGGACTACTTTTGGAGTCAGGGAGGATGGCACACTTCTCTGTGTTGGCCTCTCTAACTCTGAGAGTGGTCCAAACATACTTTACAGTGGTCCTTGCCCAGGCCAAACTTTGCTGGCTTAGTTTATGCTAGCCTAACTCAGTTTAGGATTGTACCTACATACACATGAATGCTTCTCATTCTGGTGGCAATCTTCGGCAATTTGCCTCACAGTTACGTGTTCAGGCCTGCAGGTCTTGACATCCCTGCCTTAGATCTTCAGAGAGGGTTTTGTGTGCCCTCCTTGTCCAAAGCAAAGGGGTCAGTGGGGAGAGGAAGGGCCTTATTAGTGGTGGCCTCCCCAACTGTGGAATTTCCTCATGGGCAAATTATGATCAGCCCCCTCCAGGGATACTTTCTGACATGACTTGAAGACTTTTAGAAACATTTTTGCATGACTTTTAGTGGTATGTAGGGTGGGGGAAAAGATTTGATAGGTGGCTAATGAGCGGGAGGTCTTCTGGATCTTTACTCTCTGTTGTCTTATGCTTTTTTGGTTTAGCTGCTGATTTCTGCTTTAGCTGATTAGCTGATTAATACGTGATGTTATCATGCATGAACATTTATAGGGGAAACCATCTCGGGCACCAGACAGTTGACATGGGGAAGCACAGCATATAAATTTGCGAATACATACATACATTTCAGCCTTATTTTAATTTCCATGATTCACCCATGGGTCCAGCAACCAAGGTGGGTGGAGGTGGGGGCAAATTACTTGTCTGAGGAGGGTCTTGCCCCTCCTTACCACCTATGGCACCATTCATGCTCAGAAACCAAAGGAAGCACAATTATGACTACTTTGAGCTTCATGACCTCACTGCTGGCTTTCCAAACTCTCTCTCTCTCTCTCTCTCTCTCTCTCTCTCTCTCTCTCTCTCTCACACACACACACACACACACACACACACACACGTTTTCCAATTTTGCTTCAATTTTATTTTATGAAAACTTAATTTAATAGTGAGACATGGAATCATAGTGCAGATGGCAAGTGTTAGGCAGATTTTATTACCTGGAACAATTGAATCGCACCAGTCCACCGCAGTTATAATTGGCCTGCTTTGACTTCGAGAAAAAACATGACAGCATAGCTCTGGATGGTGTTGATTACTGACATAGGGAAATAGCTGACTGGCATGTTCTTGCTTTAGTTACTCACTAAAACAAACAAAGGTCACCAGAACTTATAGGGGTGCTGTAATGTGTTTCCAACTGGGGCTGTCAACATAAAATAGCGCAGTACATTATCAACAGAATCATCATATTGTGCAAACAAGCCTACTACATGACTCATATACAAGGCAAATATTACAGACTACATTAAAGCCATACAGTAAAGTATAAATTATACATGCAGACCATAATTCTAGACCAAGGGTCTCCAAACATTTCAGTATAAGGGCCACCTCATATACACATGTTCACAGGCTGGAAAAAAAAAATCAGCTTTATGTAGGCTGGAGATGAATGACGCATGGCACTGTCTCTGCTCAGTCCGTTGCCGAAGCTTGGATTGTTGTGATTTGTGTATGCATATGCAAAAGCGATGCAGTTGCATCGCCGCAATTGTTTTACAGCATCATTGAAAGGTCAACATGCAGAAACCTGATTTGTTTTATCAGCAGGGGTGAGGTTAATTATGGTTTGAGGCAGTAGTGGGATCTAAATGATTTAGGAACAGGAATTCACTTTTGATTGGCACTTGTCGGGAACCCGGAACCAGCCACGGAGCCGGTTAGGATCCGGAACGCCTGTTCTGGTCTGTTCCCCCTGAATGACATCACTGCCTTCGCCCCCCTAGGAATCACTCCCTTTAACCCTCTGAGTGCCGGCCAACCAAGAAGAAAAGCTCTTTGCCGAGGAATTGGGAGGGGGGAGGAGGGAGAGTGAAGTGGGCGGAGTCAGCCCTAATTTTAACCAGTGGAACTGAGTTCCCCCGCGTTCCCCCTCAGTCCCACCACTGGTTTGAGGGTCTTAAAGCATATAACCCAGGTAATGGAAAATGAGGATTAGCCAGGCTGACACCACTCTGGCCATATGGAAAGGAGTACGGTTGACCATTGGGGATTCTGTGGCTTATCTCATGGCAAGGGGATACCCCAAGGAGACCTCCAGCAACTGAAAATCCCCCTTAGGATGCAGCAGAAGTTGCGCTGGTGCCACTGAGTGGAGATTTAGGTAGGATTGGACTGCCCAGCTGTTTATTACGCTTTTCAGCACTGATAGGCCAGAACGCAGAGAGACATGGCCAAAAAAGTACATGCATCATTACATGTGTCCCTGTGCGTATATGGAGTTGCTGCTTCCACTGCAGTGAAAGTGACACTCCATTTAGGGCACAATCCTAACCAACGTTCCAGCCCTGACATTGCTGTGCCAATGGGGCCTGTGCTGCATCCTGCAGTGGGGGAGGGGCAGTCACGGAGGCCTCCTCAAAGCAACGGAATGTTTGTTCTCTTACCTTGGAGCTGCATTGCCCTTATACAAGGACGTGGAAAGTTGGTGAGGATTGCGCCCTCAGTCAGAACTGTGTATACGGATGAATCCTGATGAAACATTTGTCTGCGCAGGAAGGCTGAGAATATTGCCTCACAGTAGATGGTAGGAAAACAGAGCTGCTTCTACAAAATAACATTGCTAAGGAAAAGTGTGCATTGTCTTGCTTTAAAAAATCAGAATTATTGATATAGCCAATGTTCCTTGTAGCTGTATGTTTCCCTTTATGTGTGTGGGAAACATAGCAAAGCTTTGATCAAGGAAGAACAAATTGGCCACCACTAAAGTTAATTAACCAGCCGATGTGGCATCTGCTCATAAAATACAATTGGAAAATACTGTGTTCATTTCAGTGTAGAGCATATGTACATTTAACTGAAGCATCAAGTAAACGTATATTATATGTTGCATGTGCATTTGTTTCTCTAATTAAACATACATAAGGTGCAATCCTGTCATGAAGATTGACAACAGTTTTTTCCAATGATTTTTGTGGAACGATGGATTACCTGGCTGATGAGGCAAAGTGATGAGCTATTTATGGCCACCAAACATTCATTTCTGTTGATTGTGTTTCATTCCTGTTTCTTTAAAAAAACATTTCCTATGGCTTTTTAGCATTCTTCAGTAGTATACCCTGAGCTTCAAAGAAAACTGGGTAGGATCATAATCTAATCTAATAAATTAATTACCATTTGCTGAACTTCCTGCAGACATTGCTATTTGAAAACAGAACACTAAAAAGCAGCAATATGTTCATTAGAGAAGAAAACCACTGATTTACTACCAACATGAATACTATCTAGGAAAAAAAAGAGAAAATATCTATTCTTGGAAGTGAAAGAGTTAAATTGTGCATGTCTCAGATAGATGGACAGATAATGCGTGGCCCAATCCTATTAGCGGGATACAATGGCGGATTCGAAGGTCCACTGTGTTGTGTTATAGGAAGAATGGTTTTTCTCTAAGGATTGTGGGATTGGGGCAAGAGCAAGATGGGAGATCGCTGTAGCCAGCTGACCCCTTGCAACATCATAGGAAACCGCGTAATTGGCTTGCCCCTTGCAACACAGAGCGAGAAAGATCGGAAATTAAGCATCCTGCTTTGAGCAACAGGGAGATAGTGGAGCCGCGAGACCGCTAATCTTGTTACTAGTTAAGCTTGTTAGCTTGTTTGCCGAGACTTCCTGAGCTAATCAAGCAGCCTTCTGATGTGTATTCAAGGCAATCAAGCCAGGTTATTGATTTCTAAGCAAACATCCTGTAAAACTGTAATAAAAATGGTGACCATGCTGCAATAAATCAGAACCTTATTGATCATATTGGTCTGCGTGTTCTCCCTCGCAATCGGTAACACGGCACACTGCGCCACTAGCCCGCAGACACTCCACAGAGCTGCTGCCAATGCAAAGGCCAGGAGATCATGAATGGGTGTCAGCATCCTGCAGAACCTCCACTGGCACAGGTTAGTTGGCCACAGTGGAGGATCAGGGGTAGGGATCAGGCCAAGATGGACCTCAACAGCAGGCACACACCGCCAATCTTATCCCCCCCCCTTCCCAGCTAGGACTCACTCCCAGAGGCTCTTCAGACTTATGCCAGCAAAAGGCCTGGGGTAGGCCTAAGGACACCCATTGGAGATCAGGCAGCCTCCAGAGAGGTAAGGAAAATTTTTCTTTCCCTACTTCTCTTGGTTGCCTGGTCCATCATTGGCCCATAACATGCAATACATGTTGGATCCATGTCACTGCATGTTCGGGGATTGCCTTGGATAGGATCGGGATGTTAACCTCAAACAGAACCAAACAGAGTAGCAAACAACTAGGCATAGGGTTTCTGAATGGCCCTGCAAAACCCTAATAGAAATAAATAAATAAATAAATAACACCACAAATCCTATGCGTATCTACTCAAAATTCAGCCCCACTGAGCAGCGGCATTCCTAGAGGGGGATTAGGTTGTGCAGGAGTTTGAGCTCCTGTGTAAAGCAGCCCCCCACCTTCAGAACCATTTGCAACTCCGAGAGCAGAGCCAGTTCTCTGAGCTGCAAATGGCTCTGAAGGCGAGGGGCAGGGGCCGCTTTACACAGGAGCTCAGGCTCCTGCAAAACCTAGCATTTTGCCACCCTCTAGGAACACCACTGCCACTGAATGCAGTGTGATGCCCTCCAGATATTTGTATATATGAGTGCAACATAATTGCCC
Organism: Lerista edwardsae; assembly: GCA_029204185.1. Lineage (NCBI taxonomy): Eukaryota > Metazoa > Chordata > Lepidosauria > Squamata > Scincidae > Lerista > Lerista edwardsae. Next base: position 12,186 of record JAJKFI010013512.1, read on the forward strand.
AATCCTATCCCCCGCCACATTATAGCATGCAATTGCATCAACAGAGTGCATGCTGTATGCAATCATGTGTGTGTGTGTGTGGGGGGGGGAATCAGACAGGCCTGCAGGAGATAATATTCAAATATGGTGGGTAGAAAATTGATAAGATCCAGCATGCAAGACTGCTGCTGGATCCACCCCCTCCCTCCCCATATATGCCTTCTGGTTGCTCCCAAAGCACACCCTGTTACTCCCGCTCCTTACCCATGGCTCAGCCCACTGCAACCTTACTGGAGCTTGCTTAGCCTCTTGCAGCTACTATTGCATGCATTGCACCCGGGAGCACACTACACAACAGTGGCCTGGTTTTGACTTCCCCATAGTTCTGTGGCTGGTTGAATTCCAAAAGGACTGGCCCTTAGCGAATGAAGAAATAAAGATTGCTTTATACCGCATTAGTCACAGGTTTGTGTTTCTTCGGAAACACAGCTGTGATTTCAATCAACGCTGCGAACCAAGGTGTCAGTTTTGGTAGAATTCTCAGGAGTGAGGCAAGGGATTATTTTTTAATTGTTATCTATCAGATTAAGGTCATGGGGTTTTAAGGTGTTAAGAGTAAGACATTTTCTTTCTTGTAGTAGCTTCAGATTTGGTGGTTGCTTTATAGGAAATATTTCTAGTTCTGGCCATCAGATTAATTAATACATTTGTTAACATTTATTGAATAAACAGCCTGATCCAAACTACGGCTATGTAGCCTTTTACAATAGTGGAACATGGATCCGTTGTCTTAAACGGTCATGCAGCAGGGTGAGTCATCACAAATGGTGGTAACCAGTGCTGTTATGCTGCCAGAACGCTGGGAGGGACATCCGGGTGATCGACAGCCCGCCCGTTGCGTTCCGAAGCGTTACGCCGTTTGTGTAACATACGCAAGCGGCATAATTGGTTACGCAAACGGCGTAACGTTCCAAAACACGATGGGCAGGCTGTCGATCACCCGGATGTCCCACCCAGCGTTCCGGCAGCATAATACCGCTGGTGGTAACTTTGGAAATCCACTACTGCAGCAGGTTAACTTTGACAGAGAAAGTAATCTGGCACTGGGGGTGGAACAGGGCAAGGAAGAGAAGGAAAAGGGAGGTTTCTGGGTGGAAAGGGGGCAGGTGTGAAGTGGAATGGGGGAGGAAGGGTGGATTCAAGTGGCACCAGCATGCACCTGTTCTCTATCCTCTTCCCTCTCCCTTACTCTCCTTGGATTGTGCCAGCAAAGTAGCTGGTGTAGCTCTGAGAAGTCCCGCAAATGTTCCCTTATTGTGATGTGGTCTCCAGAATGCCCCCCCTCTCCCACAGAATGCACCATGTGTTCCACTGGTGTGGCTGTATCGGTGGCTTTTAAAATAGAATTGACCTGTAAAAAAGTTTTAATTTTTTAAATAAATTTAATACTTGTACTTAACTTTGTGGAATGGTACCTTCAAAAATAATCAGAAAATAACACCTACAAATCAACCGATGTAATATATGTTACTGAATGCAAGCACCATGGATTCTGTATCCAATACACTGGAAAACCAACTACAGACTTTTGTACCCAATTTACAGCACAATCCTATTCAGGTCAATCAGAACTAAGTCCTATTGTGTTCAGTAGGCCTTGCTCCTGGGCAAGTGTGCATAGGATTGCAGCAGTGGTGTCATCTACTCACCAGTAGACTGTACGCTGGGCGGGACTTAGCGTGATCGACAGCCCGTCCACTCACTTCCGCTTTCTTTGCACTCGCTGCGCGGCTTTCCCTCACCTCGGAGGGGGCGCCTGCTCGCCCAGGCACCTGGCGCGCCCCCACCCATCCCCCCTGGTGAGCAGGCGCCCCCTCCGAGGTGAGGGAAAGCCGCGCAGCGAGCGCGAAGAAAGCGGAAGTGAATGGACGGGCTGTCGATCACGCTAAGTCCCGTCCAGCGTACCGTCTACTGGTGAGTAGATGACACCACTGGATTGCAGCCTTAGAAAGCACAAAAGGCGGCTTGGCTGGGTAGTGTGACCATGTGGTGCACACTATCTCAAGAGAATTAAAAGTAAGATACTAATGCTAATGACTTTCTTCACATTAACCTAATGCAGTAGAATTCAAATGTTTTAGACCGGGGCACACTTTTTAGAATGGCACTCATGTTGGGACCCACCAGAAGTGATGTCATTAACCTGGAAGTGATGTTGTGGCAGGAAATGACATCATCAAGCAGGAAGTGCTATCGTTGTAACATAATAAAGTGACAGCCCTGAAATGCAAACTGGCATTCTTGGATTGTAGCAATTGTACAACCATGAAACATTCCTGACAGAAAGCAAGATTAGGACAAAATATGATGTAAAAGCACTAAAAAATTTAAAAAAACTTACTTGAAAGTTCAAACTGTTAGCACTCACAAAAAGAATCTAACAAGTGTAAGGTATGCAGTTTCCAAGATGGCTGCTCCCAGCTTCCCACGACCCATCTGATATCAGGTCGCGACCCACAGTTTGAATTACACTGACCTAATGTGTTCAGTAGGTTTCATGATTTAAAAACTGATCACTTGCATTTATAAAGTTAAACCCCAACCACAGTCTGGTGTGTTCCTTTGGGGTGGTGCAAGGCTAATAATAGGCTACCTTAGAACGCCAGGTGCATGGGGAGTGACAGTGAGATGCAAGTATCTGGTTGTCTTGCGTGCTCCCTGAGGCATCTGATGGGCCACTGTGAGATACAGGAAGCTGGACTAGATGGGCCCTTGGACTGATCCGGCAAGCCTTTTCTTATGTTCTTATGTACTCCAGCCTGGATGCTGATCATGCATATGCAGAAACTTGTTTTACATTCTGAGCTGGAGAAGATTTTCATGACAATCCATTTATAATGCATTTGATAATTACGAAGCTGGGCAGATAATACATCTGATAATTACAAGCCATACAATCTAGTGATGGTTTTGGCAGCAATACTAGCCACCACTACCGACGAAGCCATGTTCCGGGCATCACAAAACCAATCCTGTTCTTCATAGTTGATCATATTAACTATGAGTTGATTATATGGGAAAGGGGTTTCTCCATAATTGCAGGCTGACGCTTTTGTAACTCAGATGATGAGAACAATCAAGGTGGCAGCAGGAGAGGTAAGAAAGGGCAAAAGAGAAATAAAAGAGGGGAATAAAATCACCAGAACCATATTGTATGGTGCACATACTATAGGTAGTAACAGATGTTCCTTTTGTTCTTCTTTGGGGCACATCAGCTGCTCCACATCTGCAGCAGTGGCTGAAGCAAGAGCTCCCCTTCGTCTTACTCGCGATATCAAAATTAGGTGCAGATTTTATTTTTAGAGGGCATCATGTTCTGTGCCACTCCTAACTCCATGTAAACACTGACGTTACTTAACATCTCCGCGTAATTATGGCGACGCATTTGCTTTCTTAACTACCCTCATTATAAGATCAAGAAACGGCAAACTTGCAGAGTAATTAATCTTTGAACTACTTAGTAACTTCAAATATAATTACAGGACCGGGTAATCTGCGAGGATGTAATTACTCTGAGGCTGTGTGCGTTTATCAGGAATGATCCACAAAAGCCCACGGCAGCTGTTGAAGGTCATGGCTCATGGCTCGGCCACTGGCCAAAGGACTGGCCTGAAATTTGGCCAGCTTTCTCTTGGTGCATGTGATAATGCAGGCCACATGCTCCGGCCAGTTCTAACGGGGATTTCTTCCTTCCCCTTTGACCCTGTGCTGCAAACACTGGGGGTCAAAACATGTCCTTCCCCAGACATCTCTTTATTAAATTAAAAATTAATCCAGCTTCAGGCTGGATTACGTACTGCAGATGCCTTGAGTTTGCAGGTGCTTGTTTTTTTGCTGATCATATTTGGCGTACAATTTCTTTTTCCTCCGTTCTGTGCCATCATTGACATAAGGAAAGTCGCCACATTATTTCCTCTGCAGGTGGAGCAAATGAAATTCTGCTCGATCTATTGGTAGACACCGTGATTTCCTCTGATCTTCAGAATGCTGTGTGCAATGCTAATACAAGCCCTCACAGCTTAATTGTGCCCACCAGAAAAGGTGCCAAGTAATGTCATTTGCAGTGGAAAGCATTTATTTGCTTAACCGATTTATTGCTGCTGGTCAAGGTCATCGGAAACCGAGTGCTGGTTTTTTTCAAAGAAAATTACAGTGTGGATTTGGATTTGTCATGCATTTAACATGTTTTACAGTTCCTTTGCAGGAGACCGTATGGGGCTGATTACATGTGCACTTTTGTTACTAATGGTGGTTTGAGATCAGTTACATCATTCAGGGCGCAATCCTATACTATGCGGGCCTAGTAAGGCCGACATAGCAGGGCAATATCCTATTAGGAGGTAGCAGCAGCAACGTACAGGACAAGGGGAGGTTTTCTCCTTGCACCCGCGTAAGCCCCAGTCATCCCTATGGGCCTGCTTGGATCTGCACAGGCAAAATAGCAGGCGCAGAGGAACGTGGACAGGAGCGGACCGAATCAGACCGGTTTAGGATTTGGCACTATGGCCATCCTGCATCACAACCCCTGTCTCCTCCCACTGTGCCACCCACTTACGCCCTCGGAACGCCCTCACAGAGGCCCTGCACCAACCAGCAATGCCAATGTTTGACTGGTGCACGGCCGGCGCTGCTGACGGTTGCGCCAACTCCCAAGTGCTGGTGCTGCTGTGTGTGCCGGCCCAGCACCATAGCACCACCGCGGACGTGCTTTACAGCACAATTGCGACAGCATTCGGTCAGCGCAAGAGTGCAGCACCAGCGCAAGGGGGGTATAGGATTGCGCTGTCCAATAGATAAGAAGCCAGCTTAATTCTGCATCTGTCCAATAGACTGAAACTCAGAGCGCAATCCTAAATTGGAGTTTGGCTGCCATAAACTAAGCCAGCAAAGTTTGGCCAGCACAAGGACCACCATAAAGCACGTTTGGGCTACTCTCGGAGTCAGGGAGGATGGCTCACATCTGTGTGCTGGCCTCTCTGACTCCGAGAGTGGTCCAAACATACTTTACGGTGGCCCTTGTGCTGGCCAAACTTTGCTAGCTTAGCTTATGCCAGCCTAACTCAGTTTAGGATTGTGCCCTCACTACCTGGCAATCTGATGAGAATTCTGTATCTATTAAGAGTGGCCTGAAAAGGATATGGTCATTTTGAAGCTCTTTCTTCTGACATCCTGTTCAGCACAGGGGATGGTATATTGCGAAAGGCGGAAGATACCCCGAGGAGTTAGTAGTGTCAGTCATGGCCCCTTGTCCACATTACCCAGGGATAATAGGGTTAAAAAACCAGGCAAAAGCAGTGGCTGGGCTGCACAACTGTAGCAACTTAGGACCCTATAGTGGGATATAAGGAGCCCCTGAAGGAAGGAGAAGGTTTGGGTTGTAGAGAGAGTGGTGGAAGGAGTGGAGGCTTGCTGGCCTGACTCTAACTGATGTATTGTTGGACTGGATAAAGGAAAGTAAGGTTGTTGTGAAAGACTATAGGGGATTGTTATATGGCTGCCATGCCCCTGGAGCCACCGAGTGGAGGAGGCAGGTGTGGCTTAGGCAAGCTGACTGCCTATTGTTCGGTGGTGGGGTTTTGTGGTGCCAAGTTAGACTTAGGGTATCTTGAGCTAAGCCACACCTGGCAGGGCAGTCTGGAGGAGGCTGGCCAGCTGGTGAATCCAAGCAAGGCTGCTGGAAGAGGAGAGGCCCAGTGGGTGAGGAACCCCCTCCCCTCTTGCCCATCTCTGAGGCTGCTTAAAGGGGAAACCAGTCAGCCTAGTGTGAGCATCAGGGCACTCATGGCAGTGCCATGAGCAGGGACTTTCTGGCAGAACAGATGGTAAATACCTAGGTTTTTTTCCCAGTTCACTCCATCATGCATTGAGCTATGATTTGGTTAAGAAAAAGAGCTCAATAGAGAACCAGTATTCATAATGAACCTTAAATGTGACAGTGGATCATGTTGGTTTGGATAATAGTCCATACTTGTCCATGCAGTGGCAGATCTACCATTGTCATAGGGGAAGGAAATGCCCTGGGTGCAACACCATTGGAACCTTAGGAACCTGGCCTAACTCTAGGTTAGGATTGCGCTCTGGATTGGAAACTGGTTGGAAGGAGAAACAATGGAGGAGGTAGATGAAATAAGAGGGAAAAGAAAAGGATGGTGCTTTTGGACAACCAAGAACAGGGCAAAGGAAGTACAGATGTTGGACTCTGCATACAAATATTGGAGATTTCTTATCGGTGATGAGGGGAAGCAGTGAATCCCCCCTTTTAGGTATCACCTCAAGGGAACCTCCCTCACCCAGGCTGATAGCTATTAACAAAAGACACACATGAGACAGAGGCTTGGTAAAGATGCAAAAAAGGAAGGTTTGCTCACAGTTCCATGGAATGCTTATCTACAGTGCCTGATTAGGAACAGAGGTCCAACTGAGAGTGCAATCCTAACCTGGAGTTAGACTGGCACAGTTAGGTCAACAAAGTTTACCTGGAACAAGGGGCATCACATTTGGACCATTCTCGGAGTCAGGGAAGATGGCGCATGTCCGTGTGCTGACCTCTCTGACTCTGAGAGTGGTCCAAACATACTTTATGGTGTCCCTTGTGCCGGCCAAACTTTGCTGTTCTAACTGTGCCGGCCTAACTCTAGGATAGGATTGCGCCCTAAGACTTAGTACCATTGGTCTGCACGTCTTATCAGGTCAGTGGTGAGAAGACAAAAGAGAGTGTGTTCGGAGGAGAAAGGATGGAAATAAGGTTAAGGCCAGTAGTGAAATTCAGTGGGTTCACCCAGGTTCTATAGAACTGGTTGTTAAATGGCCGGGCCCTGCCCACTCGCTTACCTTGGCTGGCTTCGGGGTTTTTTTTGGCTCCAGCTTTGACGTCATAGAACCAGTTGTTAATTTATTTGAATCCCACCACTGGTTAAGGCCAAACCCAATAGGAATCACAGAGAGAACTGGTAAGAAGCATCTGGGTCACAGGACATCACATTTTGCCCCCTTCAGATACTAGACTGCCCCCTCTAGGCAGCAGATGGAGTTGCGCCAACTCCAACAACAAATGAGTACTCTCTGTGTATGGTTCCTAGCCTGATTCAATAGCCAGGGCTGCCTGTGTACAGGCCTCCTAAAAATCATTAATAATACCAAAGAGCTGTACAGAAGGATGAGCAAAGGATCAGATTCAATCTTCCTTCTTCTTCCAAAGAGCTGATAGGTGTTTTCACTAATTACATGATGACAGCTAAGCATGTGGGTGCAGTTGCTGGTTTTAGTCATTAACAATGTGAGAAAGAGGGAGATGCCTCCTTTGAAGCCAGCATGCCCTGATAAATGCCTGTATATGCACCAGGAAAAGTACGTAGTCATGATTGGACAAGGTTGCCCATAGCCAGTGACGGGATCTGGGAATGAGGAAGCGGAATGCTGGGCGGGACTTACGCGTTATTGGCTGCCCGTCCATTCCGTTCTGCGGCTGCCCTGGCCTCGGCGGGGCACCTGCTCACCAGGGGGGACAGGTGGGGGGGCGCCGGGTGCCTGGGCAAGCAGCGATGGGGCGCGCCAACCGGGGGTAGCCCTCCCGAGGCCAGGACAGGCGGTGGAATGGAATGGAACGGACGGGCTGCCAATCACGTGTAAGTCCGCCCAGCATTCCGCTTCCTCATTCCCAGATCCCATCACTGCCCATAGCATGTATTGAAAAATGCATTTGTTTCCTATGCTGTTTGAAGAGGCATTCAGTACTTCCTACCACAAGTACAAAGCTCAATGTTTGGGGAATGCTGGTTCCTTTACCTAGCAGCTGTATTGCCCTTATCCCAATGCTGGAAAGTTGGGTAAGATTGCACCCTGAATCTCAGAAAGAACAACTGAAACAGCAGAATGCACCTTATGAATGAGTCAGAGGTGTTTAACTATGATATCCTTGCAAAATAATTATTGCTCGAAACAATTGTGTGAATCACACACTGAAGAAAAAAGGATACCAGATGGAGTAGAATGGATCAGTTGGGTGAAAAGAGAATGAGAAAGACTGTCGTGATTTTAGCACATCCAAACCTCCCAGAACAAACTTCACTCCAAGGCAGAACTTGCACAGGACAGGTAACCCCACACATATAAAACTGCTTTCTCCTGAGTCAGACCATTGGCCCATTCATGTCAGCATTGTCACTACTGACTGGAGGCTGATCTCCTGAGGTTTAGATAGGAGCCCTTTCCCTGGCCTATTTGGAGATGTCAGGGATTGAACCTGGGACCTTCTGTGTCCTGCTTCCGACCCCTTCCTCATCGCCATAGTTCTCACCCAAGATTCGGACAGGAAGAGGAAATAAAGGAAGCCCCAATTAGCTGCTTTTATTCAATGCTATGTGTCGCACTGGTAGTTCAGTGGTCTTAAGCACACTGTATCATGCCTGCCTTTCCCTTCTTCTCCTTAGAAGACACCTGCCATATATAGAATGAAAGTCTCCAAGCAGTTTGAGACACATGAGGGTGGGTGGGTGGGGGAAGAAAGAAAGAGGGAGGGGAAAAAAGGCTGCAGGTGGCTTTCCTTCCTAAAGAGAGACTTTGCTTTATTTAAGGTGCTCCCTGAAGTGGTTCCGACAACTCATTTTGGAAAGTGAATCTTTTCGAATCCAATGCGCACCCCTACCCATCACCCTGTGAAAGTCACTGGCTGCCTTGCAAATGCTTATTTTTACATTTTTATGGTGCCTACCATCTGGGAATCTGTCAACATACGGCACAGATATTAGCCAAGCTGAACAGCTGCCTTGTATGCTAACCTCCTCAATGATTATAAAAAGGCAACAATATCCGGTGTGCCAATCCTATTCCATCGTTCCAGACAGGGCAGCAGAAAACAATGGCATGCACTGAGTTTTATACGTCTGCAAACTTCACCCGACAACTGGGATGAAGATACATTTATGCTGCACATGGAATCCAGTTTGAAACTAATTGAAACTAAACGCCTAACCTGGAGTTAGGCTGGCACCAGGCAGTGGCATAGTGTGGGTTGCTGGCACCCGGGGCAAGACAGGAATATTGAGCCTCCTAACCCATGGACTGTTATAATTAGTACAATTATTAACATCACCTAGCTTTAAGGTTTGCAAATTTTTTAATAGCGGTATTGACATTAATTAACACATTTAATCTCAATTGTCAATCTCTTTCAGCTGATAGTAATGCTACTATGCAGAAACATACTTAGACTTGTGGCTGGGTGAGGCTAAAACAGTTAAAAGTGTTGCTTGAGTCTTCAAGCCATGACTGAGGCTGCAATGCTATCTACACTTCCCAGAGAGTAGGCTCCACTGACTCTAACGGGACTTACTTCTGAGTAGACAGCAGATAGGAAGGGGCGAGGAGAGACTGACTACAGAGAGTAGAAACACGTTGGGTCCTCGACTGCTTGCCACACCGCCCTGCTCAATCGGGACTAGCTGGCACCATGTTTTCTCCCCTCTCCCCCTGGTAGGCTTTGTAAAGTGCGAGTGTGAGATATATAAAGCTTATGGCTTCTGAAGGCAATCTAGAGAATGAATGACCTCTCCTGAGGCCGAATTACTGAATGGCGGTTCTGAAAGCAACAGAAATGCCCGGCAAGAGCAGCAGCCAGCCAGCTGTAAGGGGGCACGAGCAGCAGGCAAGCTGCACGTCGCTGTGCTCTGCCTGCCAAAACAATGCGTGCAATCGCACCTGCACATGCCTATTCCTAAATTTTTTTGCTGTGCCGGCCATTTTGAAGTGTGCTGAGGTTGCAGCATGGGAGCAAGCAACCAGGCATTCCCAAAGTGGGGCTCCAGCGCACCCCCTCTAATTTTGTGCCCAGGGCCGTTGGCCTATTCGCCCCCCCCCCCATGCAACACCACTGGCACCAGGGCCACCATAAAGCACTTTTGGACTACTCTCGGAGTCAGGGAGGGTGACGCTTGTCTGTGTGCTGGCTCTCTGAGTGGTCCAAACATATTTTACAGTGTCCCTTGTGCCAGCCAAACTTTGCTGGCCTAACTGTGCCGGCCTAACTCCAGGTTAGGATTGTGCTCTGAATGGTTGTGCTTTTGCTCAAGCCAACACAAAAATTGCAATTTTGCAGGAGTGCTTAGAATTACTCAGAAGGGATCCCCATGGTTCTGTATGCCTACAGTGCCCAGGAATCCTTTAGTAAACATTTCTGGAGCTAAATCAATTTGAAATTGAATTACAAGTGGAGCAAAGTCCCACTGACTGGTAATGGTTTGCACCAGACTTTGCTCCTGGTTTTGCTTGCAGCCAGAAGGGAGCCTGGTCCCAGCCTGCACCACAAGACTCACTGAGCCAGCTCACCAGTGGTTCTTGGAATGCTCCTTCCATTACTCCAGTGTTGCAAGATCTTCATGGTGCTGACTGGCTTATAAAAAAAAAGTCCTGGATAAAAGGTCTGGATTTCAGAATAGTGTGGATTTCAGATGTCTGGATTAGGGATAATCTACCCTTGAGTGCAATCCTAACTTGGAGTTAAACTGGTACAATTAGACCAGCAAAGTTTGGTCAGTATGAGGGCCACCGTAAAGCACGTTTGGACGACTCTCAGAGTCAGAAAGCAGAGCACACAAACGTGTGCCATCCAGTGGTGTTATTCACCCGGTACGCTGGGCGGGACTTACCTTTGAGCGGCAGTCCGCCCTTTGCGTCACGCCGCGTTCTGCCGCTTTCCCGCCCGCCCCGGCGGGTGGGAAAGCGGCGGAACGCAGCGTGACGCAACGGGCGGATTGCTGCTCAAAGGTAAGTCCCACCCAGCATACCGGGTGAATAACGCCACTGGTGCCATCCCCCTGATCCAAGAGTGGTCCAAAGGTACTTTATGGTGGCCCTTGTGCTGGCCAAACTTTGCTGGGCTAACTCCAGGTTAGGATTGTGCCAGTAGTGCTATCCAGCGGGCGCTGGGCGGGCGCTGTAGCGTATGTTAGGCGGGACTTACCTTTGATCGGCAGTCCTCACGTTACGACACGGGCGGGAAAGCGGCGGAACGCAGCGTGACACAACGGGTGGACTGCCGATCAAATGTAAGTCCCGCCCAGCGTACCCGCTGGATAGCACTACTGGATTGCGCTATGAATCTTCTTTTTTACACAGATGAAAAGTTGAAACATCAAGATGTTTGGCAGATTTAATTTGGGAATGTCCTACAAAGTTAATATATGTATTTCCTGAAATGGCTTTCATTCCAGATGCTCTGTGGGACTACAGAGCTGACTCTTGGGAGCTTGGATCTAGATGCCTTTGGGCTCATAGATTGCTTTGAGTTTCCTAGCAAGCAAAACGACTGGCAGTTTTCACCCGGGTTGTTCTCCCATCTGCCACTGAAATGCTTCTTCTGCTTTGCTTTGAGTTGGATTAAGACCAAAATATCGCCTTGAAAGTATTTTTTTCCCCCGTGGAAACAGTGTCTTGACAAAAAGTCATTCCATATAATCTGTTGTGTAAAAGAATTCTTGGACGTGTGAAAGAAGTGTTTGCAGAATGTGTAAGGAAATCTGCAAAAGCCAGGTAGAGTCCAAATGAAGCCAACACATGTTTCTACATGCCCTATGGCTACGGTAGGCACTGGCTGATGTCTCAGTAAAGCTGAGGCTGAGGAGATGTTTTCAGAGCACTTCTGGTCTCTCCAATGTTAGTATAAAGGTCAAATAGAATGCACTGGAACAGCTAGAGATGGGCAGTCCAATCCTTCATACGTCCTCCACTGGGGGAATATGTGTTCTGTCGGCAATGCTGTGACATCATGACGTTGCTTGCCATGGGTGCTGGTATGCCTTGGGTGTGTCAAGGGGTGTGGCTGCATCAAGGGGCATGGCTACAATGTTGAACGCAAGTCAGCACCCCTGATGGGAGCATTCCCTAAGGCAGTGGTTTTCAAACATTTTAGACCAGAACCTGCTTTTCAGAATGGCACTTGTGATGCGACCACCAGAAGTGATGTCATTAACCTGGAAGTGAGGTCATAGCCAGAAGTGCCATCATCAAGCAGGAAGTGACATCACTGTGACATAATCAAATGGCACTCCTGGAAAGCACACTGACATTCTTGGAGTGCAGCAGCTGCACAACCATGGAGCATCCCTGACAGAGAGATTAGGACAAAATATTATGTAAAAAGCACAAATTAAAAACAAAATTTTAAAAAATCACTTAAAAATCCAAAGTGTTAATACTCATAAAAGGAAAATGGCAAGAGGAAGATCTGCACCTTCCAAGATGGCCACTCCCAGCTTTCTGTGACTCCCCTGACATCAGGTTGCAAGATACCCAGTGGGTCCTGACCCACAGTTTGAGAAACAGTGCCCTACGGCAAAGGAACAAAAGGTTGCCTTCTTACCCCAAGAAGACCTCTCCAACTCACCACCACCACTGAATGCAGTGTGCACCTCCTTGGCTCACCCACTTTGATTGGCAGGCTGGGTTTAGGTTGGATTAGATTGGGTCTTAAATTTCAGTATCTCCACTCAAGGTCTCATAGGATTCATGATCCAAAGTGTTCATGTTTAGAATTGCTTCCAGATGAAATACTCAGAAATCTCTCTCTCTCTCTCTCTCTCTCTCTCTCTCTCTCTGTGTGTGTGTGTGTGTGTGTGTGTGTGTGTGTGTGTGCGTGCGTGCGTGCGTGCATGTATATGAGGGGTGTGTGAGGGGCATGTGTGTGCACAGAATGTGACGCATCAGTATTTTGGTCAAGACCATTGCTGTGATCAGTTTTGACAGAGATACAGGATTTTTGCTCATGGGAGCTACTGGAGGAAGCGCAGGTAGTAGAAGGTTGCAGGGAGTCAGCATTTTTAAATTCCTGCTGTAACCTCCCCTAACCCGCTGTGAAAAATGTCACATGCATTGAGAATTGGCAAGTCAAGGACAAGGCTTGATGTTTTTGTAAGTCTAAACAAAATATGATTATAGGGACTCAAGTTCATTCCTTATGATAAAGGTAAAGTGGTGTTGTCTGCTTTATCCTCCCAAGACTCTTGTTGTTATAATTTTTTTTTTCTAGGACAGGGTATATGGGTGAGTAGTGTATCAAAACTAGTATCATTCATCTTCTACTTTTTCTAACTTTGTTTAAATATTTATTATTTTTCTTAAGAATACTTACATACTTCTTTTCAATAAGAAAATTCATAAAATGGTTGTGTAAAGAAAATCAAATAACTCAGTGGCTCCCTATCCCAAAAGAGCTCACAACCTAAAACACCAGCAAACAGCCACTAGAAAAAGGACGCTGTGCTGAGATGATGAGGGGCCTGTATATGTATTTTTCTCATTTTTCTATTATCAATAGAAATTTCAATTCAAAATTCAACATCAATTTTTTTTCTATTATCAATATGATGTTAAATTCTGCATTGCCAACAACAACAACAAACAACAACAAGAAGAACAAGAAGAACAAAAGAGAATACTGAGCTAGAAAACTTCTCTCTGGTACATAATTTTCCATTCCGAAGGTTGTTTATTATTATTATTATTATTATTATTATTATTATTATTATTATTATT
>JAJKFI010013513.1:3080-14269 GCA_029204185.1 Lerista edwardsae
AACACTGTATGTGTGTGTGTGTGTGTGTGTGTGTGTGTGTGTGTGTGTGTGTGTGTGTGTAAATTTGCAGGTCAGCACAGATTTAATAATCATATTATCTTCCTTTTTCCTGGTTGCCCGTTGCCCTGTTTAGTTTTTTCTCCTCCATTACAATTCTTCCTGAATGTCGACGTCATCCCCTGCAGGCCTGTGCCGGCCTGGTGAACTTTACAAGCCTTTCCTGAGAGCCTCGAGCACGTTTGTCATTAGCTCTGTGCCGTGAGCTCTGTTATGTCCTCTTCCATCCGACACAGACCCGCCCAAGAGCCACACTGACCGAGGCGTTCTGTGGCGACCGGAGAGGCTGCCCCGAGCGTGACGGTCACACCCCAGAAGCGCCGTTGCCGCGCAGGGGAGGGGGGCTTCTCAAATCAGGACTCTCTGTGTTGTGTGTGTTTTCATCATTCTAATTTTATCACACCATGAACACTCCAGCTGGAAGCCACGTCTGACAGCTGATGTAAGGAAAACATTATCTTTTTTTAAATCTTTCAACCCATCCCAGAAAGACCGTAGAGCTCCCCAGTGAAAGCTGAAGGAAAAGGTTTTTTGTCACCAGCTAAATGGTTTATGCTGTTGCTTTACTGAAGCGTGCAATTTTACTGTGTCGCTTCCTAAATGCCACGGGGTTTCCAGGCTCTCCACACTCACGGTGCCTGAAGTTATGCTCATAAAACGTCTTCCTGGCACCGTGCAGAATTCCATGGTGGGGTTCCAGGAAAATACCTTGCCTCAATTGGAAGGTCCAGTTCCTCCTCAACGTCTCCCCAGGTTCATCCAAAATGCTCATCACAGTCAGTCACCAAATACAGCATACCCAAATGCTTGTCCCTGCTTCCATTTTCCTCCCTTTGTTCTCTTATCTCTATCTAGATCATAAACTCCTTGGATCAGGATCCTGTACCATCAGGGCGCAATCCTAAGCAGTGCTGGATTGGCAAGGCCGACAGACCAAATCCTAGTGCTGCTTGGGGAGGCTGGAGCCTCCCCTATGCGCTACTCAGATCTGTGCCTGCTAAACAGCAGGTGCAGATCCGAGGAGACTGCACGGCCCAAATTGGGGCCATGCAGCCCCCCCAATTGGACCTGCCCACATTCTGCCCCCTCCCCCACCAATCCCGTGTCCAGACAGGCACGGAGCCTCCCTCCCATTGGCCGGCTTTGCCAACAGCTCTACTGCTGATGCGGGGGCACCACTCGGCACCCCTGCATTGGTGCTAGTGACGTAGTGGTAAAGAAACAATGTTGATCACCATCCCTAATTATACTACTAATACTACTAATACTCATCTGGCTCTAAACAGGCTCTGAAGAATTGGCACTGGTTTTTCATTGGGTGACCAATGTGATGCCATTGCATTTAGGGCCCACATATGATATTGACTCTGTCTGGTCTGGTACGGGAGAAGATTCGTCCTGAGGGTGATGCAATGAGTTCTTGTACCAGGTGATGCAAACCCTAGTGACACCGCTGCCTGGGTCACAAGACTCTTTGCCACATTTCCAGCAAGGGATTGAGCCAGAGGCCCTTCTGAGAAGGACAATCAGTGAAGCACGGCAGGCTTTGTTCACAAGCAGTTCACCTTTTGCCATGACTTGAAAAAGTCTGACACTCCGACCACTTTCTTTTTCAAACTTCACTGGAAAGATCTTATTTCTCTTCCTGCTGCGTTTTGTATCAGAGACTAAGAACAATCAGAACAGCCCAC
The DNA here is from genome assembly GCA_029204185.1 of Lerista edwardsae. Taxonomy (NCBI): domain Eukaryota; kingdom Metazoa; phylum Chordata; class Lepidosauria; order Squamata; family Scincidae; genus Lerista; species Lerista edwardsae. The sequence continues at coordinate 4,829 of JAJKFI010013513.1, forward strand.
TTCTAGGCCTTGATAAGTGTACCTTTCCTAAAAACCTTTTTGCTGAGGGACAGAACAGCTCTCAAAAGCCTAGAAAACTTGGCACTATGCAAGTCACTTTCTAGGGTAGAGGCAAAACGTGCGACTGGATTTCCTGCACACAGTCAGAGGGCAATCCCAACCTGGCACAAGGGACACCATGAAGTCTGTTTGTACCACTCTCAGAGAGGCCAGCACACAGACATGCACCATTCTCTGAGAGCAGTCCAAACGAGCTTTACGGTGTCCCTTGCGCCAGCCAAACTTTGCTGGCCTAACTCCAGGTTAGGATTGTGCTCCTCTCAGTCGCTCCTGACGCGAGACCAGTCAGGCAAGATTGGCTGGGCTTTGGCCATGGAAGGGTAACATAATATACTGGAGCCTGTCATGGCAACAATAGGCAGACTAACAGCAGGCAATAGTGGTCGCCACAGAAGCAGGGAGCAGCAGAAGTCAGGGAGAACTTTGGTTGCCCTTCTGTGTAACAGATCAATGAGTATTTGACTGGCCTGACCAGCTTTCTGACACACAGTGGCCCACTAGGGATGTGATACATCTCCTTGCTTTTGCTGCCTGCGTAGGTTTAGAAAGCAGGAGCGTTGCATGATTCAGCAGGACACAAGATGTGTGGTCAGTGGGCTGCCTTCAGCTTTCTTGCTCACAAGTTGGGCAGGCCTGTCATAGGCCCTTTGGAGTGGACTCCTTGGGTTACACACTAAGGTTTCCTTCTTCTGGAGGAGGGAAACACCAGGATACAACCAATTTGGGGCTGACTGCCAGTGGGAAAGTATTCCCCATTACTGGCATACTCAGTCAAGTTCAGAGTTGGAAGTCTCCTCGGGAGTAGTATTCTCCCCATGCTGGAACCTTCCCTACACTCTTAAAAAAGCACCACTATATGAAAGGGTGGGGGACGTGGTGGCGCAGCGAGTTAATCCGCTGTTGCTGGGCTTTCAACCGCAAGGTTGGGAGTTCAAGACTGCGTGACAGAGTGAGCTCCCGTTGCTTGTCCCAGCTCCTGCCAACCTAGCAGTTCGAAAGCACCTAAAAAATGCAAGTAGATAAATAGGGACCACTTCAGTGGGAAGGTAACGGTGTTCCGTGCGCTACAGCATAGAGTTATGCTGGCCACATGATCGGACAAAAACGTCGGCTCTACAGGCTTTGAAACGGAGATGAGCACTGCCCCCTAGACCATTCACAACTAGACCATTCGGTCGTGGGGAAACCTTTACCTTTTTATACGAAACAGTACCGAGAACAGTGGCATTCCAACAGGGGGTGCAATGTGTTGCAGGAACCTGGGCTCCTGTGTAATGCGGCCACTCCCCCTCGCCTCCAGAGGCATTCGCGGCTTGGAGAGCAAAGCCATTCATGGCTTGAAGGTGAGGAGGAGGGCCATGTAACACAGGAGCTCAGGCTCCTGCAAAACTTAGCAGTTTGCTCTTCCTTGTAGGAACACCACTAACCCAGAGAAGCGCTCAGGAAGACAACAGCCACCCTCTAAGCAACATATCTGATATAGCCGCCTGCTTCTAAGCAGCTCTGTGCTTGGTAATATCGCCAGGATTTACACAACTGACTCAACTGAGGGCGCAATCCTACCCAGCGCTGGAATAGCATGGCTGGCCGGCCAGCGCCATATCCAGTGCTGGGTAGGTGGAGGCTGGAGCCTCCCTGCGGCAAGGGACCGTGCCCCTATGTGCTCCTCGAAGAGCCGCTAAAGTGCGGGTGCAGATCTGAGGAGACTGCATGGCCCGAATCGGGGCCACGCAGCCTCCCTGACAGGCCTAGGAAGTGGCCATACAGCTACCCGCCCAAGTCCCGCCCACGTCTCCCTCCCTCCCACCAATCCCCGCACCATTTCCGTGCGGAGCCTCCCTTGCGCCGACCGGCTTCGGTTGGCGCAAGAGAGGCTCAGCGCAGGCGCAGCAGGGCTGACACTGCCTGTAGCGCCAGTCCTGTTGCCTTAGCACCGACGCAGGGGTACCAATTGGTGCTCCTGCATCAGCGCTAAGGGCGCAGTGTCAGCGCCACCCTGTTGTGCTGATGCTGCGCAGGGTTTAGGATTGCGCTGTCAGGGACATTTCCAAGGGAACTGTATTGACGGCTGTATGCTACAAAAATAACTGCTGCAAAGAACGCCGTGGATGCAATCCACACTGGTGTGGTACTCCCTAGAGTGAGAGGCTCAGCTCAGTGACGCAGCATATGGTTTACAAGCAGAAGCTCCCAGGTACAATTGCCGACATCTCCAGGTAGGGTTAGAAAAGAAGACCTTCTGTCTGCAGGGCTACTATCAGAGGCCATCCACACTGGGCACTGGCCAAGGGTTCCACAGATTCTTCTGCGGTCCAAGGAGCCCAACCGGCCAACTCCTGGAGCTCCCCAATGCAGGCAGTGAAACTTGGGACGTTGCCATCTGCAACTGAGTTTCTTCAGAAGCTCCCTGCAGTGACAGAGCGTAATGCAGCCCCCCCCGGGTGTTGCAAGACAAGCATCATCAGTAACTCTAAACAAATCAGCATGAAGTTCAGGGAGGGGGGCAGAGACCAGGTAAAAATAAGTCACAGGAGAACAGAGAAAGGAAAATACAAGACGGAACTAGATCTGGATGTTTCCAGCTAATGCTGCTTCCCCCCCTCCCCTTTTAAATCTAGTGAGCTCCAAGATGTGCCTCAAATAACAGCTCCAGTATTTCCGCAGTGAAAAATGTGAGCTTTCGTTCACAGAGGTACACCGCATCTATTACACACAAACATTCCAGCTCAACATCCAGCTCAACATCGTAACAATGCAAAGGTGATAATGGGATCCTCTTAAGTATTTCAGACACAGCGCCCACAGATGCGGCACAACAGAAAACAAAGCCTTCCTCCCTTTTTTTAAAGCCACAACCAATTTTATTAACTGAGGTTCTGCCAGTGTTTTTCCATCTCTACATTGCTCGGAGAGTGTTTTGTGGAAAGCAGTTTGCAGAACTTCGAAGGAAGTACGCAAATAAATCACAGGGCGGGGCAACGAATGTCTGCATTTGCTCACGGAAATGGTGTGGCTTTGTCACACTCAGGCCCACCGTGTGCCTCCCAGATGTCTCTGGAAGAGGGAGGAAATTCCAGTCACCCTCCTCCTCTTCCTCCTCCATGACTCACTTCAGCCTGGACACCCCCAACATTTTCTCTCTTCCAGCCATATATGGCCCGACACCCCACACAGGCGTAGTTGTGCTGTGGGAAGTCTTGCAAGAGCTCATCACCTTCACCTGTGCACAGTGGGGCCATGTGTCTCTCAGCGACGTATTCCCTCCCCCTCTGGCCCAATTTCCATGGCAGTTCCTGCCACCTCTACACATTCCTTCAACGATGTCAGAGGTCTCATTGCTGAGGCCACAGATCACTGCCCAGAGTGGACAAATCCAGACACTCTCCGTGTTACAAAACATGTCTCCGTTTTACAAAAGTAATTCACATCTTATTACGGAATGTTTTGGCTGCCTTCTTACAGAAGCAGGTGACCCAGGGCAGTGCTAGCTCTAGCCTTGGGGGGGGGGTGCACTTGGGCAAACAATCACTGTTGCTTATCTGCTGTCTTCTTCTTTGGACTCCACCTGGACTCCCACTGTTTGGGCATGTCTACTCAGAAGCAAGCCCCATTGAATTCAATAGGCCTTACTCCCAGGAAACTGTGCATAGGACTGTAGTTGTAAAGCACAGTCCTAGGCATGTCTACTCAGAAGCAAGTCCCATTATTTTCAATGAGGCTTATTCACAGGAAAGTGCATATAGGATTGCAGCCTTAGCTGTGTTGCGACAATTAAGGTGCAATTCTAACCAATGTTCCAGCATCGGGATATGGGCAATGCAGTTCTGAGGTAGGGGAACAAACATTCTCTTACCTTGAGGAGGCCTCCATGACTACTCTCTACTGCAGGATGTAGCACATGCCCCATTGGCACAAAGTGCTGGCAAGTTGGTTAAGATTGCGTCCTGAGACTATTTCCTACAACCCCTGGACACTTCATTAGAGCTGTACTCTTGAACTGAGGGAAGGAGGATTTCGAAGAACAGAAGGCAGAGCGTGTTAAAAGTAAAGCAACTAGGATTGATGCTGAGAGAGAACACTCTGGATGCACATAGCCAATAAGTACTTGTATTTGACTGAATGTATTTCATTTCTGCCCCACACCTTTCCAATCCAGAAAAATCCTCAAGACAGCTTGCATAAAGCAATTCAATTCAATAATATGCTGGCAGCGGCTGCCAACTCCTCTACATGACATTGCTGTGCTGTAGCAGACCCTCCCTTTGGCCCAAGTGTGTGCTTTGGATAAGCTGCTCGTCCACTGCCTGGCACGCCTTGCCTTGCTCCCAGGAGGCCTGCAGGTCTGTCTTGAAGGACAGCTTGCCAGTTTACATGCTGCATTGCCATGGCACCCACCGCCATGTCCGGCAATGGATCTGCTCTTTCAGTCCACATGGAATCCTTTCTAAGAGGGTGTGCAGCAGCATTCCATGCAGATGACAGATCACACCTCATTGTGAGGTGTAACCCAGAGCTCAGAAGCACATGTACAACTCCCCCACTGTGTGCAGTGAAGAACTGAATCTGGTGGGCAGAACACACTTATGGAGCATTGTCTTATAACTTTATAATTGTTTTTTGCCTGTAAACTGCTTTGTGAACTTTTGTTGAAAAGCAGTATACAAATACCTTTGATTGATTAATTGTTTGGTTGATTGTTTTAACTGATGGAATACCATCAATTCTTTATAAGTAGGTGGTTCTTGGCAAACTTAGGGCGCAGTCTTAACCTGGAGTTAGGCTGGCACAGTTAAGCCAGCAAAGTTTGGCTGGCATAAGGGCAGAGGCGGATCTACAGGGAGGGCAAAGCTCTAAGTGTTGCAAGAAGCCTTACCCTGTCATGTAAATCCCTCCTCTCCCTTGCTGCTGTAGCCAGTAAGCAACGCCAAGATGTTGCTGTTCCCTGTGAGGATTGGCTAAAACGGTGCAGGAGAGGAGTGATTTCCACTGGAAGGTAAGGCTTCTTGCAAAACTTAGAGTTTTGCCCTCCCTTAGATCTGCCTCTGCACAAGGGCCACCGTAAATGGCGTTTGGACCACTCTCGGAGTCAGGGAGAATGGAGCACATCTGTGTGCTGGCCTCTCTGACTCCGAGAGTGGTCCAAACATATTTTACAGGGTCCCTTGAACAGGCCAAACTTTGCTGGCCTAACTATACCAGCCTAACTCCAGGTTAGGATTGTACCCTCACAAAGATGACGTGCCTAATGAGGCAACTGTATAGATCACATTACTTTTCTGTAACTCTCCTTCCTAGCCTTTCTAGGTCATGGCATTTTCAGGAAGAAAGATTAGATAGGCATCTCTCTTGCGGCAATTACCAGACTCTGGGATTTTTTTTTTTAAGTGTGAATGAAACATTAGAATGAAGGGCTGATTTCACAAAGCAAACTTTAACCCAGTCGTGGAACTCTCTTCAGCAATACAGATCAAGTTCATCTCTCTTTTCAGAACATCAAAGGCAAGGACTCTAATTATTTGTGGGTGCACTGATCTACACTAAAATGAAATAGTACTTTTGGTTTTCCAGCTACACAAATAACTTCGGAAGGTAAAACCATGAATGATTGTTTTCCTCACCCAGAAGGGACACATGAAACTAGCAATAAAAGGACTGATACAAAATTGAGGACAGTTTTTATCATAGTATGGAAGTGTGGTGTTTCGATGTATACCGTATCCCAGTGGTTCCCAAACTGTGGGATGGGACGCAGCAGCAGGTCGCGAGCCAATTTCAGGTGGGTCACAAAGTACCTAGAGCAGCCATATTGAAAATATGGGAAAATGGGATGCTGGAAAGGGGGAGGGCTGTGTGGTTGTTTTGCCTGTGTCAAGGTTGTACATAGGCTTTTTTTTTCTTTCTGATTCCTTGACTATTGGCAAATGGCTGAGAAATAATCCAATTTATTGCTGCATTCTCAGGAAAGCAGGAAGCTCTGGGATCACAATGATGTCACTTCCAGCCATGACATCACTTCTGGTGGGTCCCGGACAGATTGTCATTTTAAAAAATGGGTCCTGGTGCTAAAATGTTTGAGAGCCACTGCCATACCCTAATCCCCCTTCAGAAAATGGGCATGTCCTTGATGCCAGAAAAATGCTATGCCAACAACAGAGATGGTGTAGGTAGGAGTAATTCCAAAAGGAACATTGGGGAAAGGGAAAAATGGAGAAGGGAAAAAACATCAACAAATTGCAACACTCCCCAGTCCCTTCTTACTTTCCTACCACACAGCATAGGATATGGACTACTGTAAATTGGGTAGCCAATCACACCACGTGCACCCTAGTACTAATCCCTGTGCTTGGTCGACTACAGCTCAGATGAGAAGATGCACAGCATGGAGCTACTGTATACGTCTCTGGTCTCTCAAAGGGGAATGTTGGTGATGGGAATCATAGTGAAAGGGCACTTGGAGCACAAAGGGAGCACTTTGCACAAACCACCTTTTGCCCCTCAAAACATGTATGACAAGGCAGTTTCTTAACCCTTTTGCCTTCTCAGAATTCTGACTGCAGGTTCTGTGCCCCAGGAGGACTCCACAGATGGACTCCCGACTAGAACATCTACCTTACCATCCCAACAGAGGCAGCAAGGACAGCACCCAAATAGGACTGGGCCCTTAATCAGAGGAGGATGTTATTACAGTAGTGAGAGATGCTCTGCAGTTTCTTGGACTAGAAAGTGGGCTACAAATGATTCCAACAAATAAAGGAGGACCCATCCTACTGGCAGCTAGATTGATCCTGATAACTTTCTAGTCTCTTTAAGCCCTCGGTTTCTACATCTCTGATCAGATAAACAAGCCATCCACCACTACCAAATTTGTGGGTGGCTCAGGATCACACAGGTGAATTGGCCAGGTTTTGCTATGTTTTTAGTACCTGCTTACATACAGGCATGCACTTAAAAAGATGGTAATAATTGAGGGCGCAATCCTAAATTGCGCTGGACTGGCGAGGCCGACGGGCCAGTGCCATAGCCTAGCGCTGCTTAGGACAGGCTGGAGCCTCCCCACGGGAACGTGCGCTCTCTTACCATAGGGGAGGCTCCAGCCTAAACAGCAGGCGCAGATTCGAGGAGACCATGCGGACCAAATCGGGGCTGCACGGCCTCCCACACAGGTCTAGGATTTGGCCTTATGGCCGAATCCTGGACCCGCCCATGTTCCACCCGTGTCCCTCCCTCCTCCTGCCCTCCTCCCGCCAATCCCCGAGCCGCCCCGTCGTGGCGCCTCCCTCGCACCGGCTGGCTTCGAAATGCCAGAGAGGCAGTCCCATTGCCTTGGCACCAATGCGGGGGTGCCAATCGGCGCCCCCGCGTCGGCGCTAAGTGCACAGCGTTGGCGCAACCCAGTTGCGCTGACGCTGCGCAGTCGGTAGGACTGCGATGTAAATCACTTTCAGAAATAATTTGGTGGACTTTAGTGAGATGGTTCTGAACCAGTAGCATAACTCTGCTGGGGTTGGAAGGTGTCACTTGCCCCTCCCAATGGACTGGTGGATTTGTCCTAACTACCCTGAGGGAGCTGATGCCGGGGCTCTCCTTTGTTGTGTGGCAAACACTGCAATATGGGCTTTCCAGCCCACTCTGGCCGCTGGTCAGCCCCAAATGCAGCTGTTTCTGGGGCAGGGGCCATGCATGCATGAGTGAGGGGTGCAGACACAGGGGGTGACATGATGACACAGGGGCATCATAGTGTCATCCAGCCCCTGGTTTCTGCCCCACAGCTATGCCTCTGTTCTGGACCTATGCTTTGAAAGAGCTTGATTTTGATCCGGAAGAACAGGAGAATTTCTTCCATCCTCTTCATTTGCTGCGAATCGTCAGCAAACCTTTTCTTGAGAGAACGAACAAAACAGATCATGTTCTGTCTGTATGGACCTTACAGTATTTCCTTGTGGAATCCCAATAGGCTGAGCGGGTTGGTGTATCACGAGCTTTGATTTTCAGTGTTTCTGGTCCATGTAAGAGGCTCTGACAAGCACCTGAATGTTGTCGAAGGTAATGTTTCACAGTTTGAAGAGTGCCAGATGATTTGCTGTATGAGACAAACTACGTGCATCACAGAAACAGCCCATAATGGAGTGGACTGAGCTGTTTTTCAAGCTCTGTGATCAAGTAAAGATGCGAAGGGAAACGATAACAAATGCTTCCCATTGGGGATCAAACGGGTTTGTTGAAACAATGATATAATTGTTAACACTTTGCAGATAAGGTCGATCAGATCCGGCATGACTTGGACGCCGCTGTGGGCATATCTAGTGATGTCCCTGGGGAACCTGTCTATCCTACCATTTGGGATTCTTTTCAGCTTGTAGAGCCTGAGGATGTGGACAGGATTCTCTGGAGTGTGAGACCTGCTGCTTGCCCGCTCGACCCTTGCCCGGCATGGCTAATTAGAGCTGCCCGGGGAGGGCTGGCCGAGTGGACGGGGAGGGTGGTGAATTCATCTCTGAGGGAGGGGGTGCTCCCGCCTGCTTTGAAGCAGGCGATGGTTCGCCCCCTCCTGAAGAAGCCCTCCCTGGATCCCACAAATTTAAACAACTTTCGGCCAGTCTCCAATATCCCATTTCTGGGTAAGGTGATTGAGCGGGTGGTGGCGTCCCAGCTTCAGAGGGTTCTGGAGGAAACGGATTATCTGGACCCATTCCAATCTGGCTTCAGGCCGGGGTTCGGGACGGAGACTGCCTTGGTCGCCTTGGTGGATGACCTGCGCCGGGGGATGGACGGGGGAAGTGCGACCCTGTTAGTCCTACTGGACCTCTCGGCGGCTTTCGACACCATCGACCATGGTGTCCTTCTGGGTCGGCTGGCCGGGTTGGGGCTTGGAGGCACTGTTTTGAAGTGGTTCCGCTCCTTCCTGGCTGACAGATCCCAGAAGGTGGTGCTGGGGGAGGCTTGTTCGGCACCCCGACCTCTCAGGTTTGGGGTGCCGCAAGGTTCCATCTTATCCCCCATGCTCTTTAACATCTACATGAAACCGCTGGGAGAGGTCATCTGGGGGTTTGGAGTGGGGTGCCATCAATATGCTGATGACACCCAACTTTATCTCTCCTTTCCCCCTGATTCTGAGGAGGCGGTTGAGGTCCTGGATCGCTGTCTGGAGGCAGTTGGGGGCTGGATGCGGGCGAACAAGCTGAAATTAAATCCGGATAAGACAGAGGTGCTTTTGGTTCGGAAATCCACGGCTCGGGTATTGGACTATCGTCCTGCTCTGAATGGGGTCGCACTCCCTCTGAAGGAGCAGGTTCGCAGCTTGGGGGTTCTCCTGGATTCACAGCTACACCTGGACTCCCAGGTGGCGGCTGTGGCCAGGGGAGCCTTTGCTCAGCTTCGGCT
>JAJKFI010013514.1:3081-14268 GCA_029204185.1 Lerista edwardsae
AACACTGTATGTGTGTGTGTGTGTGTGTGTGTGTGTGTGTGTGTGTGTGTGTGTGTGTGTAAATTTGCAGGTCAGCACAGATTTAATAATCATATTATCTTCCTTTTTCCTGGTTGCCCGTTGCCCTGTTTAGTTTTTTCTCCTCCATTACAATTCTTCCTGAATGTCGACGTCATCCCCTGCAGGCCTGTGCCGGCCTGGTGAACTTTACAAGCCTTTCCTGAGAGCCTCGAGCACGTTTGTCATTAGCTCTGTGCCGTGAGCTCTGTTATGTCCTCTTCCATCCGACACAGACCCGCCCAAGAGCCACACTGACCGAGGCGTTCTGTGGCGACCGGAGAGGCTGCCCCGAGCGTGACGGTCACACCCCAGAAGCGCCGTTGCCGCGCAGGGGAGGGGGGCTTCTCAAATCAGGACTCTCTGTGTTGTGTGTGTTTTCATCATTCTAATTTTATCACACCATGAACACTCCAGCTGGAAGCCACGTCTGACAGCTGATGTAAGGAAAACATTATCTTTTTTTAAATCTTTCAACCCATCCCAGAAAGACCGTAGAGCTCCCCAGTGAAAGCTGAAGGAAAAGGTTTTTTGTCACCAGCTAAATGGTTTATGCTGTTGCTTTACTGAAGCGTGCAATTTTACTGTGTCGCTTCCTAAATGCCACGGGGTTTCCAGGCTCTCCACACTCACGGTGCCTGAAGTTATGCTCATAAAACGTCTTCCTGGCACCGTGCAGAATTCCATGGTGGGGTTCCAGGAAAATACCTTGCCTCAATTGGAAGGTCCAGTTCCTCCTCAACGTCTCCCCAGGTTCATCCAAAATGCTCATCACAGTCAGTCACCAAATACAGCATACCCAAATGCTTGTCCCTGCTTCCATTTTCCTCCCTTTGTTCTCTTATCTCTATCTAGATCATAAACTCCTTGGATCAGGATCCTGTACCATCAGGGCGCAATCCTAAGCAGTGCTGGATTGGCAAGGCCGACAGACCAAATCCTAGTGCTGCTTGGGGAGGCTGGAGCCTCCCCTATGCGCTACTCAGATCTGTGCCTGCTAAACAGCAGGTGCAGATCCGAGGAGACTGCACGGCCCAAATTGGGGCCATGCAGCCCCCCCAATTGGACCTGCCCACATTCTGCCCCCTCCCCCACCAATCCCGTGTCCAGACAGGCACGGAGCCTCCCTCCCATTGGCCGGCTTTGCCAACAGCTCTACTGCTGATGCGGGGGCACCACTCGGCACCCCTGCATTGGTGCTAGTGACGTAGTGGTAAAGAAACAATGTTGATCACCATCCCTAATTATACTACTAATACTACTAATACTCATCTGGCTCTAAACAGGCTCTGAAGAATTGGCACTGGTTTTTCATTGGGTGACCAATGTGATGCCATTGCATTTAGGGCCCACATATGATATTGACTCTGTCTGGTCTGGTACGGGAGAAGATTCGTCCTGAGGGTGATGCAATGAGTTCTTGTACCAGGTGATGCAAACCCTAGTGACACCGCTGCCTGGGTCACAAGACTCTTTGCCACATTTCCAGCAAGGGATTGAGCCAGAGGCCCTTCTGAGAAGGACAATCAGTGAAGCACGGCAGGCTTTGTTCACAAGCAGTTCACCTTTTGCCATGACTTGAAAAAGTCTGACACTCCGACCACTTTCTTTTTCAAACTTCACTGGAAAGATCTTATTTCTCTTCCTGCTGCGTTTTGTATCAGAGACTAAGAACAATCAGAACAGCCCACTTCTAGGCCTTGATAAGTGTACCTTTCCTAAAAACCTTTTTGCTGAGGGACAGAACAGCTCTCAAAAGCCTAGAAAACTTGGCACTATGCAAGTCACTTTCTAGGGTAGAGGCAAAACGTGCGACTGGATTTCCTGCACACAGTCAGAGGGCAATCCCAACCTGGCACAAGGGACACCATGAAGTCTGTTTGTACCACTCTCAGAGAGGCCAGCACACAGACATGCACCATTCTCTGAGAGCAGTCCAAACGAGCTTTACGGTGTCCCTTGCGCCAGCCAAACTTTGCTGGCCTAACTCCAGGTTAGGATTGTGCTCCTCTCAGTCGCTCCTGACGCGAGACCAGTCAGGCAAGATTGGCTGGGCTTTGGCCATGGAAGGGTAACATAATATACTGGAGCCTGTCAAGGCAACAATAGGCAGACTAACAGCAGGCAATAGTGGTCGCCACAGAAGCAGGGAGCAGCAGAAGTCAGGGAGAACTTTGGTTGCCCTTCTGTGTAACAGATCAATGAGTATTTGACTGGCCTGACCAGCTTTCTGACACACAGTGGCCCACTAGGGATGTGATACATCTCCTTGCTTTTGCTGCCTGCGTAGGTTTAGAAAGCAGGAGCGTTGCATGATTCAGCAGGACACAAGATGTGTGGTCAGTGGGCTGCCTTCAGCTTTCTTGCTCACAAGTTGGGCAGGCCTGTCATAGGCCCTTTGGAGTGGACTCCTTGGGTTACACACTAAGGTTTCCTTCTTCTGGAGGAGGGAAACACCAGGATACAACCAATTTGGGGCTGACTGCCAGTGGGAAAGTATTCCCCATTACTGGCATACTCAGTCAAGTTCAGAGTTGGAAGTCTCCTCGGGAGTAGTATTCTCCCCATGCTGGAACCTTCCCTACACTCTTAAAAAAGCACCACTATATGAAAGGGTGGGGGACGTGGTGGCGCAGCGAGTTAATCCGCTGTTGCTGGGCTTTCAACCGCAAGGTTGGGAGTTCAAGACTGCGTGACAGAGTGAGCTCCCGTTGCTTGTCCCAGCTCCTGCCAACCTAGCAGTTCGAAAGCACCTAAAAAATGCAAGTAGATAAATAGGGACCACTTCAGTGGGAAGGTAACGGTGTTCCGTGCGCTACAGCATAGAGTTATGCTGGCCACATGATCGGACAAAAACGTCGGCTCTACAGGCTTTGAAACGGAGATGAGCACTGCCCCCTAGACCATTCACAACTAGACCATTCGGTCGTGGGGAAACCTTTACCTTTTTATACGAAACAGTACCGAGAACAGTGGCATTCCAACAGGGGGTGCAATGTGTTGCAGGAACCTGGGCTCCTGTGTAATGCGGCCACTCCCCCTCGCCTCCAGAGGCATTCGCGGCTTGGAGAGCAAAGCCATTCATGGCTTGAAGGTGAGGAGGAGGGCCATGTAACACAGGAGCTCAGGCTCCTGCAAAACTTAGCAGTTTGCTCTTCCTTGTAGGAACACCACTAACCCAGAGAAGCGCTCAGGAAGACAACAGCCACCCTCTAAGCAACATATCTGATATAGCCGCCTGCTTCTAAGCAGCTCTGTGCTTGGTAATATCGCCAGGATTTACACAACTGACTCAACTGAGGGCGCAATCCTACCCAGCGCTGGAATAGCATGGCTGGCCGGCCAGCGCCATATCCAGTGCTGGGTAGGTGGAGGCTGGAGCCTCCCTGCGGCAAGGGACCGTGCCCCTATGTGCTCCTCGAAGAGCCGCTAAAGTGCGGGTGCAGATCTGAGGAGACTGCATGGCCCGAATCGGGGCCACGCAGCCTCCCTGACAGGCCTAGGAAGTGGCCATACAGCTACCCGCCCAAGTCCCGCCCACGTCTCCCTCCCTCCCACCAATCCCCGCACCATTTCCGTGCGGAGCCTCCCTTGCGCCGACCGGCTTCGGTTGGCGCAAGAGAGGCTCAGCGCAGGCGCAGCAGGGCTGACACTGCCTGTAGCGCCAGTCCTGTTGCCTTAGCACCGACGCAGGGGTACCAATTGGTGCTCCTGCATCAGCGCTAAGGGCGCAGTGTCAGCGCCACCCTGTTGTGCTGATGCTGCGCAGGGTTTAGGATTGCGCTGTCAGGGACATTTCCAAGGGAACTGTATTGACGGCTGTATGCTACAAAAATAACTGCTGCAAAGAACGCCGTGGATGCAATCCACACTGGTGTGGTACTCCCTAGAGTGAGAGGCTCAGCTCAGTGACGCAGCATATGGTTTACAAGCAGAAGCTCCCAGGTACAATTGCCGACATCTCCAGGTAGGGTTAGAAAAGAAGACCTTCTGTCTGCAGGGCTACTATCAGAGGCCATCCACACTGGGCACTGGCCAAGGGTTCCACAGATTCTTCTGCGGTCCAAGGAGCCCAACCGGCCAACTCCTGGAGCTCCCCAATGCAGGCAGTGAAACTTGGGACGTTGCCATCTGCAACTGAGTTTCTTCAGAAGCTCCCTGCAGTGACAGAGCGTAATGCAGCCCCCCCGGGTGTTGCAAGACAAGCATCATCAGTAACTCTAAACAAATCAGCATGAAGTTCAGGGAGGGGGGCAGAGACCAGGTAAAAATAAGTCACAGGAGAACAGAGAAAGGAAAATACAAGACGGAACTAGATCTGGATGTTTCCAGCTAATGCTGCTTCCCCCCTCCCCTTTTAAATCTAGTGAGCTCCAAGATGTGCCTCAAATAACAGCTCCAGTATTTCCGCAGTGAAAAATGTGAGCTTTCGTTCACAGAGGTACACCGCATCTATTACACACAAACATTCCAGCTCAACATCCAGCTCAACATCGTAACAATGCAAAGGTGATAATGGGATCCTCTTAAGTATTTCAGACACAGCGCCCACAGATGCGGCACAACAGAAAACAAAGCCTTCCTCCCTTTTTTTAAAGCCACAACCAATTTTATTAACTGAGGTTCTGCCAGTGTTTTTCCATCTCTACATTGCTCGGAGAGTGTTTTGTGGAAAGCAGTTTGCAGAACTTCGAAGGAAGTACGCAAATAAATCACAGGGCGGGGCAACGAATGTCTGCATTTGCTCACGGAAATGGTGTGGCTTTGTCACACTCAGGCCCACCGTGTGCCTCCCAGATGTCTCTGGAAGAGGGAGGAAATTCCAGTCACCCTCCTCCTCTTCCTCCTCCATGACTCACTTCAGCCTGGACACCCCCAACATTTTCTCTCTTCCAGCCATATATGGCCCGACACCCCACACAGGCGTAGTTGTGCTGTGGGAAGTCTTGCAAGAGCTCATCACCTTCACCTGTGCACAGTGGGGCCATGTGTCTCTCAGCGACGTATTCCCTCCCCCTCTGGCCCAATTTCCATGGCAGTTCCTGCCACCTCTACACATTCCTTCAACGATGTCAGAGGTCTCATTGCTGAGGCCACAGATCACTGCCCAGAGTGGACAAATCCAGACACTCTCCGTGTTACAAAACATGTCTCCGTTTTACAAAAGTAATTCACATCTTATTACGGAATGTTTTGGCTGCCTTCTTACAGAAGCAGGTGACCCAGGGCAGTGCTAGCTCTAGCCTTGGGGGGGGGGTGCACTTGGGCAAACAATCACTGTTGCTTATCTGCTGTCTTCTTCTTTGGACTCCACCTGGACTCCCACTGTTTGGGCATGTCTACTCAGAAGCAAGCCCCATTGAATTCAATAGGCCTTACTCCCAGGAAACTGTGCATAGGACTGTAGTTGTAAAGCACAGTCCTAGGCATGTCTACTCAGAAGCAAGTCCCATTATTTTCAATGAGGCTTATTCACAGGAAAGTGCATATAGGATTGCAGCCTTAGCTGTGTTGCGACAATTAAGGTGCAATTCTAACCAATGTTCCAGCATCGGGATATGGGCAATGCAGTTCTGAGGTAGGGGAACAAACATTCTCTTACCTTGAGGAGGCCTCCATGACTACTCTCTACTGCAGGATGTAGCACATGCCCCATTGGCACAAAGTGCTGGCAAGTTGGTTAAGATTGCGTCCTGAGACTATTTCCTACAACCCCTGGACACTTCATTAGAGCTGTACTCTTGAACTGAGGGAAGGAGGATTTCGAAGAACAGAAGGCAGAGCGTGTTAAAAGTAAAGCAACTAGGATTGATGCTGAGAGAGAACACTCTGGATGCACATAGCCAATAAGTACTTGTATTTGACTGAATGTATTTCATTTCTGCCCCACACCTTTCCAATCCAGAAAAATCCTCAAGACAGCTTGCATAAAGCAATTCAATTCAATAATATGCTGGCAGCGGCTGCCAACTCCTCTACATGACATTGCTGTGCTGTAGCAGACCCTCCCTTTGGCCCAAGTGTGTGCTTTGGATAAGCTGCTCGTCCACTGCCTGGCACGCCTTGCCTTGCTCCCAGGAGGCCTGCAGGTCTGTCTTGAAGGACAGCTTGCCAGTTTACATGCTGCATTGCCATGGCACCCACCGCCATGTCCGGCAATGGATCTGCTCTTTCAGTCCACATGGAATCCTTTCTAAGAGGGTGTGCAGCAGCATTCCATGCAGATGACAGATCACACCTCATTGTGAGGTGTAACCCAGAGCTCAGAAGCACATGTACAACTCCCCCACTGTGTGCAGTGAAGAACTGAATCTGGTGGGCAGAACACACTTATGGAGCATTGTCTTATAACTTTATAATTGTTTTTTGCCTGTAAACTGCTTTGTGAACTTTTGTTGAAAAGCAGTATACAAATACCTTTGATTGATTAATTGTTTGGTTGATTGTTTTAACTGATGGAATACCATCAATTCTTTATAAGTAGGTGGTTCTTGGCAAACTTAGGGCGCAGTCTTAACCTGGAGTTAGGCTGGCACAGTTAAGCCAGCAAAGTTTGGCTGGCATAAGGGCAGAGGCGGATCTACAGGGAGGGCAAAGCTCTAAGTGTTGCAAGAAGCCTTACCCTGTCATGTAAATCCCTCCTCTCCCTTGCTGCTGTAGCCAGTAAGCAACGCCAAGATGTTGCTGTTCCCTGTGAGGATTGGCTAAAACGGTGCAGGAGAGGAGTGATTTCCACTGGAAGGTAAGGCTTCTTGCAAAACTTAGAGTTTTGCCCTCCCTTAGATCTGCCTCTGCACAAGGGCCACCGTAAATGGCGTTTGGACCACTCTCGGAGTCAGGGAGAATGGAGCACATCTGTGTGCTGGCCTCTCTGACTCCGAGAGTGGTCCAAACATATTTTACAGGGTCCCTTGAACAGGCCAAACTTTGCTGGCCTAACTATACCAGCCTAACTCCAGGTTAGGATTGTACCCTCACAAAGATGACGTGCCTAATGAGGCAACTGTATAGATCACATTACTTTTCTGTAACTCTCCTTCCTAGCCTTTCTAGGTCATGGCATTTTCAGGAAGAAAGATTAGATAGGCATCTCTCTTGCGGCAATTACCAGACTCTGGGATTTTTTTTTTTAAGTGTGAATGAAACATTAGAATGAAGGGCTGATTTCACAAAGCAAACTTTAACCCAGTCGTGGAACTCTCTTCAGCAATACAGATCAAGTTCATCTCTCTTTTCAGAACATCAAAGGCAAGGACTCTAATTATTTGTGGGTGCACTGATCTACACTAAAATGAAATAGTACTTTTGGTTTTCCAGCTACACAAATAACTTCGGAAGGTAAAACCATGAATGATTGTTTTCCTCACCCAGAAGGGACACATGAAACTAGCAATAAAAGGACTGATACAAAATTGAGGACAGTTTTTATCATAGTATGGAAGTGTGGTGTTTCGATGTATACCGTATCCCAGTGGTTCCCAAACTGTGGGATGGGACGCAGCAGCAGGTCGCGAGCCAATTTCAGGTGGGTCACAAAGTACCTAGAGCAGCCATATTGAAAATATGGGAAAATGGGATGCTGGAAAGGGGGAGGGCTGTGTGGTTGTTTTGCCTGTGTCAAGGTTGTACATAGGCTTTTTTTTTCTTTCTGATTCCTTGACTATTGGCAAATGGCTGAGAAATAATCCAACTTATTGCTGCATTCTCAGGAAAGCAGGAAGCTCTGGGATCACAATGATGTCACTTCCAGCCATGACATCACTTCTGGTGGGTCCCGGACAGATTGTCATTTTAAAAAATGGGTCCTGGTGCTAAAATGTTTGAGAGCCACTGCCATACCCTAATCCCCCTTCAGAAAATGGGCATGTCCTTGATGCCAGAAAAATGCTATGCCAACAACAGAGATGGTGTAGGTAGGAGTAATTCCAAAAGGAACATTGGGGAAAGGGAAAAATGGAGAAGGGAAAAAACATCAACAAATTGCAACACTCCCCAGTCCCTTCTTACTTTCCTACCACACAGCATAGGATATGGACTACTGTAAATTGGGTAGCCAATCACACCACGTGCACCCTAGTACTAATCCCTGTGCTTGGTCGACTACAGCTCAGATGAGAAGATGCACAGCATGGAGCTACTGTATACGTCTCTGGTCTCTCAAAGGGGAATGTTGGTGATGGGAATCATAGTGAAAGGGCACTTGGAGCACAAAGGGAGCACTTTGCACAAACCACCTTTTGCCCCTCAAAACATGTATGACAAGGCAGTTTCTTAACCCTTTTGCCTTCTCAGAATTCTGACTGCAGGTTCTGTGCCCCAGGAGGACTCCACAGATGGACTCCCGACTAGAACATCTACCTTACCATCCCAACAGAGGCAGCAAGGACAGCACCCAAATAGGACTGGGCCCTTAATCAGAGGAGGATGTTATTACAGTAGTGAGAGATGCTCTGCAGTTTCTTGGACTAGAAAGTGGGCTACAAATGATTCCAACAAATAAAGGAGGACCCATCCTACTGGCAGCTAGATTGATCCTGATAACTTTCTAGTCTCTTTAAGCCCTCGGTTTCTACATCTCTGATCAGATAAACAAGCCATCCACCACTACCAAATTTGTGGGTGGCTCAGGATCACACAGGTGAATTGGCCAGGTTTTGCTATGTTTTTAGTACCTGCTTACATACAGGCATGCACTTAAAAAGATGGTAATAATTGAGGGCGCAATCCTAAATTGCGCTGGACTGGCGAGGCCGACGGGCCAGTGCCATAGCCTAGCGCTGCTTAGGACAGGCTGGAGCCTCCCCACGGGAACGTGCGCTCTCTTACCATAGGGGAGGCTCCAGCCTAAACAGCAGGCGCAGATTCGAGGAGACCATGCGGACCAAATCGGGGCTGCACGGCCTCCCACACAGGTCTAGGATTTGGCCTTATGGCCGAATCCTGGACCCGCCCATGTTCCACCCGTGTCCCTCCCTCCTCCTGCCCTCCTCCCGCCAATCCCCGAGCCGCCCCGTCGTGGCGCCTCCCTCGCACCGGCTGGCTTCGAAATGCCAGAGAGGCAGTCCCATTGCCTTGGCACCAATGCGGGGGTGCCAATCGGCGCCCCCGCGTCGGCGCTAAGTGCACAGCGTTGGCGCAACCCAGTTGCGCTGACGCTGCGCAGTCGGTAGGACTGCGATGTAAATCACTTTCAGAAATAATTTGGTGGACTTTAGTGAGATGGTTCTGAACCAGTAGCATAACTCTGCTGGGGTTGGAAGGTGTCACTTGCCCCTCCCAATGGACTGGTGGATTTGTCCTAACTACCCTGAGGGAGCTGATGCCGGGGCTCTCCTTTGTTGTGTGGCAAACACTGCAATATGGGCTTTCCAGCCCACTCTGGCCGCTGGTCAGCCCCAAATGCAGCTGTTTCTGGGGCAGGGGCCATGCATGCATGAGTGAGGGGTGCAGACACAGGGGGTGACATGATGACACAGGGGCATCATAGTGTCATCCAGCCCCTGGTTTCTGCCCCACAGCTATGCCTCTGTTCTGGACCTATGCTTTGAAAGAGCTTGATTTTGATCCGGAAGAACAGGAGAATTTCTTCCATCCTCTTCATTTGCTGCGAATCGTCAGCAAACCTTTTCTTGAGAGAACGAACAAAACAGATCATGTTCTGTCTGTATGGACCTTACAGTATTTCCTTGTGGAATCCCAATAGGCTGAGCGGGTTGGTGTATCACGAGCTTTGATTTTCAGTGTTTCTGGTCCATGTAAGAGGCTCTGACAAGCACCTGAATGTTGTCGAAGGTAATGTTTCACAGTTTGAAGAGTGCCAGATGATTTGCTGTATGAGACAAACTACGTGCATCACAGAAACAGCCCATAATGGAGTGGACTGAGCTGTTTTTCAAGCTCTGTGATCAAGTAAAGATGCGAAGGGAAACGATAACAAATGCTTCCCATTGGGGATCAAACGGGTTTGTTGAAACAATGATATAATTGTTAACACTTTGCAGATAAGGTCGATCAGATCCGGCATGACTTGGACGCCGCTGTGGGCATATCTAGTGATGTCCCTGGGGAACCTGTCTATCCTACCATTTGGGATTCTTTTCAGCTTGTAGAGCCTGAGGATGTGGACAGGATTCTCTGGAGTGTGAGACCTGCTGCTTGCCCGCTCGACCCTTGCCCGGCATGGCTAATTAGAGCTGCCCGGGGAGGGCTGGCCGAGTGGACGGGGAGGGTGGTGAATTCATCTCTGAGGGAGGGGGTGCTCCCGCCTGCTTTGAAGCAGGCGATGGTTCGCCCCCTCCTGAAGAAGCCCTCCCTGGATCCCACAAATTTAAACAACTTTCGGCCAGTCTCCAATATCCCATTTCTGGGTAAGGTGATTGAGCGGGTGGTGGCGTCCCAGCTTCAGAGGGTTCTGGAGGAAACGGATTATCTGGACCCATTCCAATCTGGCTTCAGGCCGGGGTTCGGGACGGAGACTGCCTTGGTCGCCTTGGTGGATGACCTGCGCCGGGGGATGGACGGGGGAAGTGCGACCCTGTTAGTCCTACTGGACCTCTCGGCGGCTTTCGACACCATCGACCATGGTGTCCTTCTGGGTCGGCTGGCCGGGTTGGGGCTTGGAGGCACTGTTTTGAAGTGGTTCCGCTCCTTCCTGGCTGACAGATCCCAGAAGGTGGTGCTGGGGGAGGCTTGTTCGGCACCCCGACCTCTCAGGTTTGGGGTGCCGCAAGGTTCCATCTTATCCCCCATGCTCTTTAACATCTACATGAAACCGCTGGGAGAGGTCATCTGGGGGTTTGGAGTGGGGTGCCATCAATATGCTGATGACACCCAACTTTATCTCTCCTTTCCCCCTGATTCTGAGGAGGCGGTTGAGGTCCTGGATCGCTGTCTGGAGGCAGTTGGGGGCTGGATGCGGGCGAACAAGCTGAAATTAAATCCGGATAAGACAGAGGTGCTTTTGGTTCGGAAATCCACGGCTCGGGTATTGGACTATCGTCCTGCTCTGAATGGGGTCGCACTCCCTCTGAAGGAGCAGGTTCGCAGCTTGGGGGTTCTCCTGGATTCACAGCTACACCTGGACTCCCAGGTGGCGGCTGTGGCCAGGGGAGCCTTTGCTCAGCTTCGGCT
>JAJKFI010013516.1:0-12413 GCA_029204185.1 Lerista edwardsae
CAATCAATCAATCAATCAATCAATCAATCAATCAATCAATCAATCAACAGGTACTTATATACCGCTTTTCAACACAAAGTTCACAAAGTGGTTTACAGGCAAATAATAATAATAAAGTTAAATGGCTCCCTGTCCCAAAAGGGCTCACAATCTAAAAAAAGGCAGACCGCCAGCAACAGCCACTAGAAAGACTGTGCAGGGGTGAAGAGGGACATTTACTCTCCCCCTGCTAAATATAAGAGGAACACCACTGAAAAAAGTGCCTCTTGTCTAGTTAGCAGGGGTTAACCCTTAGGAACCCTATGCGCAAGTTGTGAGGCCCATGATGTGAGAAAAGTGGGATAAAAGATAATATCCTACTTGACTCTGATGCACTCTGTATGTAGGTTGATTTCCATTTTTTTCCCCAAAAGTACTGACTACTCATTTTGATTCTTTTCCCTTGTGCTCTTCTGTGACATGCCAGGAACGTGCCAGGGTTTTTGCTCCTGTCCCTGGGCTGGGCAGCCCCGATTAGGGCCACTACTGGCCACGTGGACTTGCGCCTGCTCTTTTGTGGGCGTAGATCAGAGCAGCCCCATAGGGCTGACTGGGGCTTAATCTGGAACAAGGGCAAATATTCCTGCCCGCCACAATAGGCCCACGATAGGCCTGCCTATTCCAGCACAGGTAAGGATTGCGCATTTTTATCTTTGGGCTGCAAAGTATGAGGTGTCATGGGACAAAACCAGGCAAATACCATATGGCTTTGCACAAATTCCCCATTTTTCTCTTTTTGAATATTCAGTGAAGAAAAGATCTGTGAAACTTGAAAATTAGACTCATGCATTATCAACACTACTTGGAGTCAACAAAAGCTACTGCTCAGTGACTCTGTTTTGTATTCTGTAAGAAGGTGTATTTTCTTGCTCTCCTTTCACTGAAAGAGAAAGTGATGAAAGGAAACAATGGGTCACCTTTCAGCACAGAGAAAGGAAAGCTTTGTAGAATGCATTTGTGATCAAAACGGGTTATAACTCACCAGTTTATTAAGGCAGCAAGGAATTAAGGTATCCTTTATTACAATGATGCTGACATGTACAATCATTCTGAATACAGAGCAAAACGAAACGCAACTCAACAAAACCATTAAATGCTCTTAAGTATTAAAGCCTTAATAATACTGAGTAAATGTTATCTACTGGTCAATAGTTTCCAACCATCCAAACGTGTATAAAACAGCATCTAAATTAACGAAGAGCCGAATCATGTCATCAAGTGCCTAATGCATGTTTACTCAGAGGTAAGTCCCATTATAAATGGGACTTACTTCCAGGTAAGTGTGGAGAGGACTGCAGTGATAATGAGACAGATTCAAGGACCACTTTACGTGATACACCTTTTATGTAGTAAGAACACTGATCCAGCTGGCCACTGGTTTTTTTTGTTGGTTACTGATTTGCTGAGTGACCTGTACTGTTCATGTAGTTAAATAATAAATAAAGTTAAATGAAGGTGACACCACATGTCACCACATCAGGTGACATCAACCCTAGTGATGTCACTGGTGGGAAGTTTGGGTAGTGTTGGGTCACTGGCTTAGATTACTTTTAAAGTGGATTCTAAATACTCATGGTGGACTACAGTCTATCAGTGGTAATTAACCGTGATGGCTATATTGAACCTCCAGATGCAAGGGCAGTATGTCACTACTATGTGCAGGGGAGCAATAGCAGGGGAGGGTACAGACGTTCGTTCATCTATTGCTTGTGGGTAAATATTCACTGCATTTATTTTTTTGCCATTATTATTATTATTATTATTATTATTATTATTATTATTCACATATACACAGTCAAAATGATAAGAAGATCACAAATATTATTATTATTATTATTATTATTATTATTAAATTTATACCCCGCCTTCCTGCCCGAAGGCACTCAAGGCGGCATTACAAAGTTAAAAACACAATAAAATAATTACATAATAATTAAAAGACACTAATTAAATATTAAATTAAATATCACAGACTGATCTTTTAATTGGCAATTCAAGCTCTAACCAAGAGCCTAAGAATTGTCCAAATATCTGCGTAAGATATATGATGTTCCGAACAGCGTAGATTTTTGTAGGTCAGACATTCTTATATCATTGATCTTCAACGTTTCTAGATGTTTTTGTAAATTTTTCGAGATAGATCCAAGTGCCCCAATGACAATTGGCACTACTACTTTTGTCTTCAATTCGGCTATCACCCGGTATGGTGATGTCTATAAGCCATACTTTTTTTTCTTTTCAACCACCGTTATATCTGGTGTGTTGTGTTCTAAATGCCGATCAGTTTGAATTCTAAAATCCCATAAAATTTTTACATCCGCATTTTCAACAACTTTTTCTGCTTGATGGTCGTAGTAGTTTTTTGATACTTCTAAATTATATTTTCTATGTAAGTTCCAATGAATCAAACTGGCCACTCGATCATGCCTTTTCAAATAGTCAGTTTGCACAATTTTACGACATTCACTGATTAGATGATCTACAGTTTCATCAAATTCTTTGCAAAGTCGACATTTGCTGTTGTTACTGACTTTCTATTATTATTATTATTATTATTATTATTATTATTATTATTATTATTATTATTAATGTCATGACTATTACTATCTCTCAGCCTCACCTCCCGTACAGGGTTGTTGTGAGGATAAAAGAAGTAGAGGAACCATGCACATCACCCTGAGCTCCTTGGAGGAAGGTTGACATGTGAATGAATGAATGATGATTTTGTCATGGGGGGGGTGTCAAAAATTTATGGGCCCCGGGTGTCAAATGACCTAGCCACGCCACTGAGTGAGACAGCGACCATAAGGTCCAGAATGAGCAAACTGGGACAACATTGAAGAAATATGATTCACAACTTTGTACAGTATATGTAGTATGAACTCCATGGGGATGTCACTGGCTGCGTGGGACATCAGGGGCAGTGGAGCTCGTATATGCGCAGGTGCTTGGGGTGTTCGCTGCACAGAGAGACCTGGAATGCTTGGAGCTGGGCTCGCCTGAGGCTGTTTATTTTTGACAAGCTTTTCACATTCAGGAGTCCCTGGGGTTGGCTATTCATGAGTCACGGGGCCCCCGTACACATCTCAGTCCATTCAAAGGCCCCTTACCTCCAGGGCTAGTATGAGCAGCATCGTTGCTGGGCCCCCCATGCTGGGGGGGCTGGTTTGGATCCCCCGGCATGAGCGGCACACCCCTGGCTAGCTGGCCCGAGGGCTCGAGGTGCAGAGTCTGCTGTTTGCCTGTGTTCCCGGAGGCCCTCTCTCTGGGTGGGCTCAGGGGCCTGGCTTCCCCCTTCTCCCCATGGGAATGTTGCCCCATATCTGGGGCAAGTATGGCGGCACCTGCCCACGCCACCCCGTGCCCAGGGACGGCAGGATCGGAGGCCAGCCACCCGGGGCGCCTTGCCCCCCTGCTCTGCCCCGTCGGGGTGTCCCCCTTGAGGAGGTTGTCCAGGGAGAAGGGTAGCGATCCCCTACGGAGCCCTCGAGTGCCGCACCTTCGCCCTGCGCCGAGGAGCGACCGCTCGCCTCCCCAGCCGAGCTCCTTATGAGCTCTGGCTGGGATTGCCAAGGACCCTCCCTTTCCGGCAAGATCTTGAGTCCGAGATCTCGCGGGATTTCAGACCGGGCAAGAGCGAGGCCGTGCCTGCATGGTCCTAGCTCTTTGCTCGGGGTTGTGGAGGCGGCTGCCCTTGCCACGGCTCCTCTGCTTGCAGGGTTGCCGCCGGCTGGGTCACCCCTCTTGCCGTGCATCCCGCGTCCGGCCTCGGCACCGCCCAATGGCGGGGGGCTCTTCCGCCCCCGCAGGGCGGGGGCGAGCCTGGCAGCGGCTCCTCACAGCAACTGCTGCCCTCCCTCATCCACGGGTAAGTGCACTCAGCCACTGGGGGGGGGGATCGCCACTGACATGTAGACAATGTTAATCCAGTAAACATTTAGCTATGTCCCACAGGATCCAACACAACTATTTTCACGGCAAAAAAGAAGCACGATCATACGCAGAGCTGTTTCTGGTTTTAGAAATTTAATGAGTTCACCTCTGATCAAAAAAGGAGCATGAGCAAGTGCTTAGGGTAATAATATAAAAATGGAAACTGTGGAGTGACTGTGGATGTTTTCCACAAATACCACAAAACACAATGGAAGCTGTCGGGTTTGAATCAGTCCTGACAGTGTAGTTAATATTTCCATGAGTCAGGCATCGTTTATGGCCAAGTGAAACGGAGATTGCAATTGATGGAAATTACTGCAACCTCGGCTGGCCTTCAAGGCTGCGTTCTATTCTCCTGCTCCGTAGATAATTGGTAAGTAGCAATTGCCCGAACTGAGAAAGTCTCTCCTAAGAAATGAAATACACTAATACGGGAAATCTGTGTTCGTTGGGAGGAAGGGGTTTTAATTACAGCTGAAATGAAATGATTCCCCAGAATTCTCCTCAAATTTCTTCTCAATGTGTACTTTTTTATTTAAAGAAGGTGTACTTTGCCTTCCCAGGTAAAAATTGCGCAAGACAGCTTCCTGCTGCAGTCATGGTCTCTACAAATTCCAAATTAACTCTGGAAAACGTGGAGATCTGCATTAGACATTTTATGAAATTTGATGTCAATATCTCTCAAATCTGATGTTGGTGCTTGATTTTGGCATTTAATGTTCGGCAGCTAGGTGCTATTGCATTAGCAATACTTCAAGCATGCTCCTGGCTGCTGCTGCCAGACGGCTCTCCAGGGAGAGCTGCATACCTGTTCCAGCAGTGGGAGTGGGAGTGTGCATTCAGAGCGCAATCCTAACCTGGAGTTAGGCCAGCACAGTTAGGCCAGCAAAATTTGGCAGGCACAAGGGCCATCGTAAAGCAGTTTGGACCTCTCTCGGAGGATGGTGCACGTCTGTGAGCTGGGCTCCCTGACTCCGAGAGTGGTCCAAAGACACTTTATGGTGGCCAAACTTTGCTGGCCTAACTGTGCTAGCCTAGCTGGAGGTTAGAATTGCCTCTCAGAGTGAGAAGATGACTCAGTACTTGCATCGAGGATTTCCTGACCAGGAGGGCCTCTGTCTTTACTGGATTCAGTCTTAACCTGTTGGCCCTCATCCAGACCCCAACCACCTCCAGACAGTGCTCTAGGACTTCCACAGCCTCGCTGGAACAAGACGGCAAGGAGAGATAGGGCTGGGTGCCATCAGTATATTGGTGACAAATCCCAAGATGATCTCCCCCAGCCATTTCATGCAGATGTTAAAAAGCATGGAGGGGGGCAATATAGAACCTTGTGGAACTCCACCCTGTAAAGGTCATGGTGCTGAACAGGGGTCCCCCAGCATCACCATTTGGGACCTGTCAGGCAAGAAGGAGCAGAACCACTGCAAGCAGTGCCCCCAAGCCCCGACTTGACCAGAATGGCATCAAAAGCGTGGCTGATGGTATCATATGCAACTGAGAGTGCAATCCTAAACTGGAGTTAGGCCGGCATAAAGCTAAGCCAGCAAAGTTTGGCCAGCACAAGGGCCACCATAAAGCGTGTTTGGACTAATCTCAGAGTCAGGGAGGATGGGGCATATCTCTGTGCTGGCCTCTCTGACTCTGACAGTGGTCCAAACATATTTTACGGTGGCCAAATTTTGCTGGCTTAGCTTATGCCGGCCTAACTCAGTTTAGGATTGTGCCCTGAGAGTACAACAGGACCAGCAAGGATGCACTCCCCCTATCTAGTCCATACACAGGGCTGTAAACACTAACATAAATATTTTTACTTAGACATAGAATGCCTTTGTTTGAATGATTTTTTTAAAATTGAAATTTATCATAGCAAGTGTTTTTTTTTTCCCATCTTGCAGAATTATTATGCTCCCCGAGCTACACATGACAAATATGTGTTATTTCTTAGCTACATTAATTGCCTCTGGGATCTGGAATTCACAAATGTTGTAGATCCAAAGAATCAATAAATGATCTCATCTGACAGAGACACACACTAGACACACACCCCTTTGTGTGAAGAAAAAAACTTATTAAAATAAAATAAGGCAGAGAGTTTAACAAAATCCTGAGATGCTGGCAAAAGTGGAGGATGGATGGATGGATGGATGGATGGATGGATGGATGGATGGATGGATGGATGGATGGATGGGGGGGGCAAAGGATGCCTCTCACAAAGAAACCAATCCAGTACTGCAGAACAGCCACTGATCCACAGGAGCAGGGGAATATTTCTCATACATAACTCAATATCTGGGCTGTGTGTAATCAACAAGCCAAGGGGCTATATAATCTCAACTGGCATTCGTTGTGAAGAATGACTGAACACGTGGTTTTGTTTTAGGCAGCTCACTGAACTTACAATGGCAGAGTCACAGCAACTTAGAATGGCACAGAAAACTTTGTGAGTATGCAAAGCATTTCATTTGTATTATTCTTGAGCTGGCCCTTGCAATGGTCTTGTAAGGTGAGGACCATCCCCAATTCTATTCCCCAGTTACGCTGCCAGAATGCATGCTCTTCTGGCGGCGTAACACAGTTTCCGGCAGTTGCAAACGTGACATGCCGGAGAGTGTGGCCTGGTTGCCGCCAGAAGCAGTGAGCAGCCAGGTCCATGTGGTGAACTCCTACTTCAGGGAATACTGTGGAGGGGGCAGGAGGGTGACAGTGGGTAGACAGAACAGGGGGGTGATGGGGGATGGGGAGGAGAGCAGATCAGGTCCAGGAAGGGAAAGGTTCAGGGGAAGCAGCTGTCGCCAAATCCTAACCCCCACCTGGGCCCAATCCATGTTCACGGGTCCATGGAGTGGACTCCATCAGCTCAGCTCCCAGCATCCTCTTTCCTTGCTAACCTTTCAAGGGGATGAAAGCAGGTGGCCGTTCTGGCTCTCTTCCTGAGCACTCTTCTGGAAGCACTCAGGAGAAGATGCCGGTGGCAGTGGTACTGGAGAACGAGGCTCACCTACCCTTCTCTCACACGCTCCATACAGAGCATGCAAGAAGAGGATGGGTAGCTTCGAGGATGGGTAGGCAGGCAGGCCGGCCCAGGTGCCCAGGGCATGATCATCAGCTTGCCCTCTTCCTCAACCCACTGACTGAAGCAAGGAGCTCAAGATGCCTGGGCCATGTCTGGGTATACCCAGAATATTAATTCTGTTTTTAATTATCCAAACCCTTCCTCCAAGTTGCTCAGGCCACATACATGGTTCTTCCCCTCCCTTTTACGTTTACAACCATCATATGAGCTAGGCTCAGATAGGAAAGAGTGACCCAGGTCACGCAGTATGTTTGTGGCATGGCAGGGATTTAAACCCAGGTCTCTCTAGCCCTGTAATCTGGCTGTGACACTATGTTGACATTCTTCTCGGTCACGGACCTACCATTATGTCTGACGGGCAAGAGCCCCGGTGTGGCACTCAAGGGGCGGGAGGAAGGCAGTGGTGAGGCACCTTGCCTTGCCAAGAGGTGAGCAGTTTTGGCCCACCTGCCTGCTCCTGCCATCGTATGGCTATGAAGTGGAGCTTGGTGAGGCATGAGAGCAGAGTGGCACATGGGGGTGATGAAACAGTGGAGGGTGCGGAGCGCCTTCTCCTCTGTCCCTGGGTAGCCCATTGGCTGGATCCATAATTGTTTTTTCTACACCACTGTGGACAAATAACATGCCGTGTTCTAACACCACTGACAAGCAGATAGGGGTTACAGTAGATTACACACTAAAAAACAGTGCTTTCAAACATCCATGTACATTATCTGTGCAGAAGAATGTCAAGTGTGAATGGATAGCTTAAGGGAGAGTGTGAGCGCAATCCTAACCTGCAGTTAGGCCAGCACAGTTAGGCCAGCAAAGCTTGGCTGGCACAAGGGACACCGTAAAGCACGTTTGGACCACTCTTGGAGTCAGGGAGGATGGCACACGTCTGTGTGCTGGCCTCTGACTCCTAGAGTGGTCCAAACATACTTTACAGTGGCCCTTGTGCCGGCCAAACTTTACTGGCCTAACTGTGCCAGCCTAACTCCAGGTTAGGATTGCACTTTGTGTGTGAGAGAGAGTGTGTGTGCATGTGTGTGTGTGTGTCACTTATTTTCAATCTGCTTGCCGAAATACATGCTAGTTTGGTAGAGGAGATTACGATGGGACAAAAAGTACCCTTTAATCTTCAGCCACAGTAAACAATTTGTTCTGCATCATTGTGGTGGCATACCTAAAGCCATTGGAAACTAAACCAGAAAACAAAAATCCAAACCCAACTATCACTCACGCTGGTATCTGTTGAAAGCGCCTGGGAGATTTGAAATGGAAATGTTCAGCGGAACGACCTTCTTCAATGATCCATGCCCGTAATAGAAAAGAGAAACCAGATGTACCGGTATCTGTGCAACAGAACCAAATCCTGACAACAGATTATGGGCTAATTTACACCTTGGTGTGGGAGAGGAAAAGCACTGCAGAATGTGAGATTGCCTGCTTGAATCCTCAACGACGACAAAATCTCCTATATGTGAAAAAAAAATTAAAAATGGAGAATAAGCAAGCACTATTCCCCTTTGCATGAGTCAGCTTTTTTGCTGTTGGGGCATATTCAACCATGCAGACTCCCTCTCCTGTATCCTGAAGTAGCATAGTCAGGATATAGGAGGCCTCAGGAGGGCTGTACCAGGTGCTTTCTCAGAACACACAGAGCTGCTCTGAAACACAGTTTTCATACCATGTTCTCATATAATCCAATACAGCTTCACCAATGGTTTTTTTCTTTCCCTGGTATGTCAGAGCACGCACCCATGCATATGTGGGTCCTTTTCAGGACAAGACAGGGGAGAGGCATGTTGGAACCAAGGTTTCCTATTGCTGGAATGTCAACTTTCTGCTATTTTCATAGTGTTTCAACATTAAAGTGTGTGTGAGTGAGTGAAAGAATGAATCCATCTAATATTCCACTGTATTCCATTGGCTCAGAGCTCCTTACAGTGGTTTTTCCCCCTCTTCTTTACATGTTAATAGTCCTGTCCCCAAGGAACTCACAGTGTAAAAAAGTAATGGATCTGGACTGGTGCCTGGAACAGCAAACGTACACTGCTGTTCCCTAATAGTAAGCTTTGTTTAAGGCAAGCAATCATAAGACGCCACTTTGTAGTCTGACTCTTGGTCCATCTAGATCACAGGGCTGGATTTAGGCACAAGCTATGTTAACTACAGTTTAGGGCTTCCCATAATCAGGGGTTTCTGATGTCATTTAAAAGTCATTCTATAATACTAAGTAAGAAATCATAAAGATGATAAAATATTTGAACTTGAAAGAAATTCATAATGCAAATGGCTTAGTGAAAGACGTTTAATAGGTTTTCCACTGTACCTTCCCTATGAATATATGGGAATATTAAGCTTTAAGTTTTCTATGGTCTCTGACCTTTTTCATAGAATAAATAAACTTTATTGGTAATGATATGGGATGGAGTCTCTTAAGTGTGGCATAATTCAAGACCCCAGCACGGTTTAATCAAGATTTATTAGTTCAGTATTATCTTCACTGATGGCAGCTTTCCAGGGTTTCAGACACAGATTTTTCCCAGTCCTTCTTCAAGATGATATATAGCCTTTATCCAGAATTCCAAAATATACAATATTCTGAAATATCAAACATTTTGGAGCACCATGACTTTTCTTTGACGTTTTTGCCAAAAGAAATAAAATCACAAACTCTGTTTCAAGCAGGAACCTTGTTTCCTGCAGAAAATTATTTAGAATATTGTATAAAATTACCTTTGGCTATGTGTATAACGAGGGACATGGTGGCGATGCGGGTTAAACCACCTTGCTGTTGACTGGAAGGTTCGAGACCATGCAATGGAATGAGCTCCCATCGCTTGTCCCAGCTCCTGCCAACCAGTTCGAAAGCACCTAAAAATGCCAGTAGATAAATAGGTACCACTTCAGTGGGAAGGTAACGGTGTTCCGTTCGCCTTGGCGTAAAGTCATGCTGGCCACATGACCACAGTAGCTTGTCCTCGGACAAACACCAGCTCTTCGGCATAGAGATGAGCACCGCCCCCTACAGTTGGTCGCGACTAGACCATTTGGTGACGGGAAAACATTTACCTTTTTATGCGTATAACAGCCCAATCCTAACTTGGGCTGGAATAGGAAGGCCGGCCAGCCTGTACCATATCCAGCCCCGGATAGGAAGTGACTGTGGCACAACTTGGAGTAAAGGGGACATAGGTCCCCTTAACCCAAGTAATGCCCCAGCCACAGCAATAGGGCTACTCGGATCTGTGCCAGCAATATCGCAGGCGCAGAACTGAGCAAGACGGTGTAAGGCCGGCATGCTTGGGGGGGGGGGGCGGGGTTAGGATATGGCCTAGCTGCTGGGGGCCGGTCTCACCCCCTCCCACACCCAGACCACCCACCCCTTACACTCCTACCACCCTGATCTGCCCTCCCTCCGCTTGCCCTCCCCAACATTAACTCACCTACCTGGGATGCACTGGTCCAGCAAACTCCTGAGTTGGCAAGAATGTTTGCGACAGCACTGGACCAGCACAAGGGACTTGTGCCCGCCTAAGCATTAGGCCTGCCTGGAGTATTAGGATTGCGCACTGAGGAGCATATGAAACATACATGAATTTTGTGTTAAAATTTGAGCCCATCGCCAAGATCTTTCATTATGTATATAAAGGTATTCCAAAATACAAAAAAATCTGAAATCCAAACGTTTCTGGTCCCAGGTACTTCAGATAACCTGTACTAGGGTTGGAAACTGGGACTTTCTGAATCTGCTCTATCACAAATTATTACCCTCCACTATGAGGTATACCAGGAGAGGATATCAGGATGTGTGGCTTCATTTTTTCTTTTTTTGGTGTGTGTGTGTGTGTGTGTGTGTGTGTAATATAAACCAAGAGTTTTGCTACTCAGATAAAAATCAGTATTTTTACAGAAGAACTTTGCAAAAACAAAACACAAGAATGCCTGGGGGCTGATAAAACTCTGATTTTTCCCACCCCTTGCTGGCCGGAGCCACTGGGGCATCGAATCCTTCAGCGTTTAAACAGTGGAGGCATAAATTACTGCCACATGCCTCGCCGTTCTCTATGCTCCTGAGCGCCTTGTGCTTCCACGTGCACAGCTACCACCATGCTGAAGGGCTGCTTATTACCTTGGCACGCAGACGCCATTTGCTCTGAGTGCGCTGTGGTCCTATGCACCAATCAAGGGGCTTGGCTGCGCCGGTTCTCCACCTTCTGTAATTAGGTATCTAATATCCTGTTCCATTGGCGCAAATGAATTCCCCCCCCCTTTGAATGGCTCAGGTTTTCTTCCGAATGAATTGGGGTTCCACCCTCCTCTTTTGTTTAATTCCCTCTATTGCCTCACTAAAGAGCTTTGCCTCATGGGTTTGTAACTCATCCATTGTGATTAGGTGATTAGGCTTTTCTGCATTAAAGCTTGCCTTAAAGGAATTAAAAAAACAAAACAAAAACCCTCTTGAAGGAAAAGGTTCAGCTCGGGACTATTGCAAGTGATTCTTTTCTCTATAACCTCTCCTTCTCACACACAAGTATCCTGTGTCTTGGTGCTTGATATTGATCCCCTGATGGACAGTAATCTTGGACTGCCTGTGTGTGTGTGTGTGTGTGTGTGTGTGTGATATACATGCATGCATGTATATCAAAGAACAATTCTTGGAATGATTCTTAACTTGATTCTCCTGAAGGATATTAATTTCATCTGCTGATTTATGCATCTTAAAATTGTTGGATTGCTTCCCTACATGATTCATTAGAAGGTTTGTCTGCGTATCTAAGGTGGGTATTAATTGACATGTGATTTCACCAATTCCTGGTTTATAATTACCTGCTGGTGGGCTGCTTATTTATGCCCCTCCAGAGGTGCACCTTGTGGCACTTGGCCCTTCTTGGTCACTTGGATTGGCTGATGGTGGTTGCCCAGCCACTGGTCTTTGACCAATGCTGACACTCTTAAGACACCGCCTTTAACAAAGTTTCACCAGGTGTTTAAATGTACATAGCCACTTTGTATAACATTAATCCATGGAGGTAAAGTCATGAGATTCAATTTGTGCATATTGATTAATCCCTTTTGGGAGACTAATGTTGATGGCCAACTGCTATGTATTCAGTACGGAGTAATGAATTTATATGACATCAATGTGTTGGTATTGTTGATAATAATAGTAATGATAATAATGACAATGATGATAACTAAATATTATGATGGGTTATTTTGGTTCTTGGGCTCCTTGCCCACTCCTCCTTGCCAACACTGAGCGGGTACGGGTATGGTTACATACATAGACATCATGTTTGTTATGCAGAGAGAAGGAGAGAGAGGGGGGAGAGAGAGAGAGAGAGAGAGAGAGAGAGAGAGAGAGAGAGAGAGAGAG
>JAJKFI010013517.1:0-21597 GCA_029204185.1 Lerista edwardsae
GAGAGAGAGAGAGAGAGAGAGAGAGAGAGAGAGAGATATCTAAGGGGTTTCTTGGTATAGGTTCAGATTTCACACCTTAGATTAGATTACAGAGATTGTTGCAGGGGGGCAGGGGGAGAGACACATAATGCAGAATACAGTAAGAAAAGAAAGTGACAGCAATCATTTGTGCTAGGGTAAGAATTTATTTATCAGGGTATCATCCTGAGCAACCGATAAATTAATTACTGCTGGGAACTGAAAGTGAACAAATGCTCTGTAATTGTAATTGAGTGATGACAATGATAACGGGAGTCCATATGTTGGATGCATCTAAAAGTGCAGCAAATGATTTTTTTCTCCCCCTTTTCATCCTTTTTCCTTTCATGCTCATCATTTGCATGAACGCTTGACAACCAGGAGAGAATTGGGTGCTGCCAGCACATTTGGTTTTTCCAAAGAGCTTTGCAAGGTCACTGAGCAAAGAAATAAAACTACTTTTCCTGCTTTAGAACCTGAAGGAAAAAGCCTGGAAGCACTTGACACAGACGGCCACATTAAAAGAGGCCTCTGGACATGTAGTAAGTGCTTTGTGCCACAGCAGCTTGGTCAGAATTCTCCTGGCCAAATAAAAGTTACTCGGAAGATTCTGCTGACTTCAGCAGGGGTAATCCGAAAGAATAATGTGATTCTGCAGGCGAAATTATTTTTTCCTCTTTGGGGGACATTAGCGCATGAATATTTGATGAACACTTTTTGTGGGCTTGCATCTGAGTCTTGGCTCCACTTAGGTACATCTGCACATTTTTTCCTTCCCTGGGATTTTGTGGTTTTAGACATTTCAGGCCACTGGCTCAGCAACAGCCCCCTTTGAATTCTGTTAAGTGCTCCACTCAGAGTGCAATCCTAACCTGGAGATAGGCCGGCACAGTTAGGCCAGCAAAGTTTGGTCGGCACAGATGTGTGCCATCCTCCCTGACTCTAAGAGTGGTCCAAACATGCTTTACGATGTCCCTTGTGCCGACCAAACTTTGCTGGCCTAACTGTGCCGGCCTATCTCCAGGTTAGGAGTGTGCCATCAGAAACATTAGCCATGGTGAGGTCCGGAGGTTTGCCAAACCTCCTAGCAGTAAGAGGCAGGAGGTCACCACCGAACAGAAGCATCTCCTGCCCTGGTAAAGTGGCCAGGAGTGGCCAGGTGTAATGGACATAGCTTGTGGTGGCAGCAGTGCCCTCCCTGCTGATTCCAGAGCACACAGGGTTAACCCCAGAACTGCTGCTGTCCTCAGGAGCACAGCTGTAGCCTAGGCAGGCTAATGAGGGCTGGTTAGAGGCAGAAGTGCTGAGTCACTCAGCAGGCGCTAACTAACTGCACACTGAGTGACTGAGGCACAGGTGCAGATGGGTGTGGCTGATTAGCATTAGCCTGTCCAGCAACAGTCTTTGATAGGCCTGCAGATGTACAAATGTAGAGGTAGGAGCAGCGTACTGGTGTGGTAGGAGCAAAATTTGGTGTAAGTGAAGAGTATGGACGGACAAACTTGTATATGACCAATGTGCATGGACTACTGACTATGAGCTTGGATTCCAATTTGGCTTGGTGCAACTTGGACCTGGACTAATCTGGCATACTGATCATTGGACTGGCCTATGGACTACGGAACTTAGATCATGGACTAACTGAATTTTGGACTCTCTGACTCAGGACTGATGTTGAGTGGCGCGGCTGCTGTGCTTAAAGAGGTAAGGCCCGGTGGTGTTCCCTCCATTCAGTGTAGTCATGCACCTGGTTCTCACAGGTTCCCGAGAACCGGTTTCTAAATGAGCTGGCCCCGCCCACGGCAGCTGGCCCACAGCTGGAACGGCGTTCCGGTTGTTACAATTAGTGGACTCTGCCCACTTAACTCATTGCTGGCTCCTTGTTTTTTTTTGCTTTGGGTTTTTTTTTGCTCCGTTTTTTTTTGCTTTGCACTTCATGTTGGTGTGTGTTTTTTTTGCTTTGCACTTCGTGGGTTTTTTGTGTGTGGCTCCGTTTGTTAATTGGACCAGAAAACAGGGCCATTTCCCGCCCATTTGAATTTGAATTTCAATTGCAAGCAGAGGCAAATCTAAGGGAGGGCAAAGCTCTTAAGTTTTGAAAGAAGCCTTACCTTGCAGTGGAATCACTCCTCTCCTGCACCATTTTAGCCAATCCTCATAGGGAAAAGCAACATCTTGGCGTTGCTTACTGGCTACAGCAGCAAGGGAGAGGAGCAGTGGTGACATGGAGGGGAAAGGCACTGGAACATGCATTCCAGAACCTAACCTTAGGGCTGGCTCCGCCCACTCATCGCTGGCTTTGTTTTTTGTTGTTGTTTGCTCCGTCCCCCAGCCTCTCTGTTAAGTGCTCCTAGAAATGCAGACCTCTCTCCCCCCCTTGCAGGATCGCCCCCCAGCCTCTCTGTTAAGTGCTCCTAGAAATGCAGACCTCCCTCTCCCCCTTGCAGGATTGCCCCCAGCCTTGCCTTTAAGTGCTCCTAGAAATGCCTTTCCTTTCAGACTTCCCTTGCAGGATCGTTGTGCATGAAGAGATTTTGTGTGAGCACAGAGCTTAGCATTGCTGCACTTCCTTGTAGCCTGCAATTCACTATATCGATCTTTGTGGAAGTTGATTTTCCCTGTGTTTGGAACTGTGGTGAGTTCTCTAGAAAAGTGTAAAGGGAAGATGTACACGGAGTTGTTGTTCTTTGTGGGTGTCATGAAATTGTGGTCTTATGTGAACCTGGTTAGTTGGGAGAGAACTACTCAAGTGTAAATGGCTCAGGTGGGGGTGATTAGTTCATTGATATAAAGTTAAAAGCCTCAGGGAACAGACCCCTTTGGCTGCTCTCAGGGAAGGTTAGCCTCACTATGTGCTGTGGAAGCTGGTTGTAGTCAGTCAGTAAGGTAAAAATCCTATAGGATTTTTTGTTATTGTTTTTGTCCTTTGAGTTCCTCTCAGTTAAGTTATAAACAAAGGGGTTGATTATTGTCATTTTAATATTCAGGTTTTATGGTACAGAGCCTCTGTAGTTTATTTATAACTCTTAATATATGTCAATAAAATTGGGTTTTTTACTTCTGTTATTTGGCTTTCTTTTAAGAGGGATTTTTGCCCAGGAGCTCTCTTTGTTCTGTTGAGCCTGGGCTGGTGGCAGCAGCAGCTACACCTGAGGAGGGGAGTTACACACACCCCTCAATAGGTTAACTAGATTTCCTCCCACAAGGTTTGTTGCTTTTATTGCTAGAATCTTAAATGATGTGGGTACTACTTTAAAGCAACATTATTTGACATAGTGAAGCACGAGATTTCTCCTGTCTCTCTTGAGAAGCACGAAATTTCTTGTGAATATGAGACATAGTCTGTGACCATTCATAGGTCTATTAAAATGACATGCAGCATCCTGTTGGTCTGGATGGCATAAAATGAAGCTTGAACTGGGGATACTGTGGACTAGTAACTTGCAAAGTGGATCACTATATGATGTAAATCCAAGTAGGAATCATAGTTCAGTATGATGGTTTCTGTGAATTAAGCTGTTGTTAAAGGCTGGTTTTCCCTCCTGCCAACTCTAAAGTTTGCACAGTGTTGATTACCCAGCGCAGTTATTTACAGGTGATAATTATTATTAATTGGGCATGATCCAGTGTAATTTAAGTGCTTTTACATTGCATTGATTTTGAGTAGTCAAACATGTGCTTAACTCTCCCTCCAGTTGAAATCCCTAAGACATAAAGACTGATCTAAACTGTTTACTCAGAAGTCAGCCCCATTATTTTCAGTTGGATCTTCCAAAAAGACAGGCTTATACTTGCAGACTTATGCATATATTGCTGAATGGCTTACTCTTTAGAAAGTGTGTTTAGAATTTCAGCCTTGAGAACTATTGGCTGAATTCTGCCCATAATTGTAAAGATTATCCTATTTTCCTGTGTCATTGCATTCCTCCTACCTCCAAATCACTGACAGTATGATGGGTTTAGAAGACCTTGTGTACATTCTGAGAACTCTTTAGAGTATGGTCAGGCGCACACACAGCCCAAAAGAATTAGATTGGGAAGAGCTGACGTCCCCCTTCTCAGGCCTTCTTAGCATGCTCTGAGAGTGATCTGGAATAGTTTGGGAATTGTTGGGTCTGCTTGATGACATCACTTCCTGCCATGACATCACTTCCGGTGGGCGGACCCCCAACAAGTGCCAATCAAAAGTGAGTTCCTGTTCCTAAATCATTTGAATGACACCACTGCTTATGATGTCACTTCCGGTGGGCGGACCCCAACAAGTGCCAATCAAAAGTGAGAACCTGTTTCTAAATCATTTGAATGACACCACTGCCTCCATTACTGCACCAGGGCTGCTTAAAGGGGAAACCAGTCAGCCTAGTGTGGGCATCAGGGCCCTCAGGGAGGCCCAGCAGGAGTTTCTGGCAGAACAGCAGGAGAGAACTATAGCCATGCAGCAGAGAAACACTGAGCGCAAGTGAAGTCTGCCTTTGCAATGAGCGCTGCTTTGTTTCTTGGAAAAGGCCCAGAGGGGTGACTGATGCTTCTAGACAAGACCACCATTTCAATTTTAAATTTTAGTGAGGGGGGGAAATAGGGGAAGAAACTTCAGCGGGAGGAAACTAGATACAGTCCCATTCTTGGACTACAGACAAGATGAAAATTTCAGGAAATGCACTAAGAGCACAATCCTTACCCCAACAGGCAGGCCTGCCCCATATCCATCCTGCAGTTGGGACTGGGTGCGGTACAACCAGGGGCAAAGGGAATTCCCATCCCCCAGGTAACACACAGGGGCCTGAATGGGGCTACTCAGAGCTTCACCACTGAAATCACCGGTGCAACTCTGAGTGGCCTGGACCACGGCCAATAGGTCCAAGGATGGGGGTTAGGATCTGGGATCCTGGCACCACCCTCCTCCCCAGGCCGGTCCACCCATGGGCCCACCCGTCCCCCTGCCCCCTTCTGTCTTCCCCTGCCCTCCTTAAACTCCCACACTGGCCGAGCTCAGTCAGCCTCACCTTTGTGCTGCTGGGTCCAGTCGTTGGCATGGGGAGGTGAGTGCACATCCATGCGCTGGCCCACCATCCTCTCTGTCTGCGCAAATGCCCATTGTGCTCTGAAGCAGTGTCTTTTAAGAGCATGGGTTGCACTGCATAATAACTATATTGATGTTATTTGCAGTGCAAAGGGATTTACGCAAAGAGATGTATGCCTTTAGCCTACATAGTACATGCTGTGGTTGAAGGGTGACGGTTTTGGCTTCAGTCGCGGATCTAGGGGGGCACACGCCCTGGGCGCCATCTTGGGGCTATCTAGTGGGGTGCCAGTGGCCCCCGCAACATTGCACAGGTAGACCTGGGCTACGGAGCCCAGGTCTACCCATTAGGACCAGTCGCGGGTAGACCTGGGCTCCCTATAGGGAGCCCAGGTCTACCCATTAAAAAATGGCCGCGGGTAGACCTGGGCTTCTTACAGGGAGACCAGGTCTACCCATTGGGACCAGCCAATGCTTCCAATTTGCCTATATAACTGGGGGGCAGGAACATGCTAATCTCCCATGCAAATTGGAAGCATTGCATGATGGTCTCTGCTCACATGCGGCTTTTTCAGACACTGACTCAGATTTTTAAAAGTGGAGACACAGGGATTTCAAACTGAAGTCAGCAAACGTAAAGAACTAACTACAAAAAAAAAAAACTAAGCCTAAGCTCACCGTGACCTTAAAAGTTATGAAGATTAAAGATGCCTTGGCACTGGAAAGATGTTTTGAATGGGTAGGGGAAGGTCTGCACTATAGATGCCTTCCTGACCTGCGGAGTGCTGGTCTACCTGTGGCTGGTCCCAATGGGTAGGCCTGGTGGGTAGACCTGGGCTCCTGTGGGGGTGCACTTCTATTGGGTGGCCTGGGTGCCATTTTGACTAGGTCTGTCCTGTTTGGCTTAGCTCATGGAGAGCATAAGAGGAGCCCTGCTGGGGCAGACGAAAGGCCCAGATACATCGGGCAGTACAATCCTACCCCGCCCCTTGTGTGGGATGTGGCAGTGGCCTGTTGACCTCGCCAGTCCAGTGCTGCTTAGGATTGCACCCTGAGTCAATTTCACACAGGGGCTAAAAGATGGGGTTGAGTGCTGTTTCCACCCCCTCCTGGTGTAGCCTGGACCTTATGAAATGGAGGTATTGGATGGTTTTGGCAGTGGCTGGTGCAGAATGGCAATTCTAGTTGTTAGCAACCACAATTCTACAGGCACCCTTTTAACAGTGTTTCAAAACCTTGATTCCTATGTTGGTTTAATACAAAGCTTTGTAAGTTTATGTCCTAGTTCAAGAGTGAATCAGCAGTGTGATGCAGCTGCAAAGCCCATAAAATTTTAGCCTGCATTAGTAGAACTGTAGCTTCCAAGTCATGAGAGGTCGTGGCTCCACTTTCCTCTGCACTGGAGTACTGTGTCCAATTCTGGTACCTCACTTTAAGAAGGATGCAGCCACATTGAAGTGGGTTCAGAGAAGGGCGACGAGGATGATCAGAGAGCTGGAGAACAAGACAAGGAAAGGTTAAAAGAACTTGATATGTTTTGCCTGGAGAAGACAGGCAGTGCAATCCTAGAGGGGGCGGAGCACTAACACAACACCGTCAGGAGCAGCTAGCAGCTAGCCAAACTATGGCAGCTGGTTTGGCAGCGTTTCCTTCGCGTTGGCCGAAGCTGGCAAGTGCGAGGGATTATCTGTCCCGTATTGGGATGGAGATTGGTAGGAAGGGGGGAGGCGGGAGGCAGGACTTGGGCGGGATGTGGGCAGGCTTGGGAGGTGGCCCGTCAGCAAGGCCACATGGCCCCGATTCTGGCTGTGTGGTCTGCTTGGATCTGCGCCCTGCTCTTTAGCGGGCGCAGATTCGAGGAGCACATAGGGGAGGCTGGAGCCTCCTCTACAGTAAGGGAGAACACACTCCCTTGCCGCAGGGAGGCTCCAGCTTCTCTTAAACAGCATTGGATTCAGTGCTGTCCCATTGGCCTTGCCAGTCCCGTGCTGTTTAGGGTTGCACCCTAAGAGGGGATAGGATTGCACTCTTCAAACACCTGAAGGGCTGTCATATGGAAGAAGGGCCAAAGTTCTCCACTGCCTCTGAGAGTTCTAGATCCAATGAGAACTAGATCTGTGGATAACTGAAACTGCAAGATAGGAGATTCTGGTTGGACATCAGGAAGACATTCCTGATGATAAGGGCAGTTCAGCAGTGGAACAGATTGCCGAAGGAGGTGGTGGAGGCTTGATAGCCTTACATTCTCTGGCAAACAGAGGCTTGACAGGCACCCAAATGCTCTAGGAGTGTTTCCTGCTACAGGCAGGGGGTTGGACTAGATGGCCTTCTAGTTCCCTTCCAACTCTATGATTCTACGAATTCCATGCATCTATGAATCAGGATTCTCATCACAAGACAGATATAAATGCCATTGATGAGTGACAGTCATTTTTCAGTGCCTGAATGAGAGGCACACTGGTGAATGTGGATGTAGCCTGGGAGGATTGCTGGGATAAAAGAAGCACATGCTGTTTCCTCTGTATTAACTCACACAAGTTAGTCCTGGAAAGGCTTACAGTTGACAGACAGTCTTCAGATCGCAGCCTTCTTCATAACTCAGCTAACCCCCTTTCCAAAAGGAAACAAGAGCGCTTTCAGTAGAGTTCCGAGATGTACTGCGTCTGCAAAAAAGCAAAACCATTCTTCTGTGGATCCTTTGTTGAACTGACAAGATAAATGAGAATCATAAAGGAAAACAATGGCCAGGTAAGAATCCTGAACTGCCGGGTGCCCGTCTCCCCCTGCGGAGATGGAGCAAGAAGAAAGGGGCATTTGCTCCTCTCATGTTTTCTGTGTTGTGGTGATAAACTCCGTGATCATCCCCAGTGACCAGCCAGAGAGTGGCAGCTCTTTCATTGACCAGCTGTCGACAGTAGCACCTGGCACGAATTCTCAAGGGGAAGAGAAACACATTTCCACAGATGAGTCCCTGGTGCTTTGGGTTTTTTCTAATCCTTTTTCTTTTCCCAAGTAGTACTTTCAATCACCCGTAAATTGTGTGCTGTCTGGGATCAAGTAGGTAGTGGCATTGTCACGATGTGTTTGAAGGGATAAAGTAGCGTTGTTGTTGTTGTTGTTCAGTTGCTAAGTCATGTCCGACTCTTCGGGACCCCATGGACCACAGCACGCCAGGCCTCCCTGTCCTCCACTAGCTTCCGAAGTTCATCCAATTTCATGTTCATTGCTTCAGTGATTCTATCTAACCATCGCATCCAGTGGTGTCATCTAAATGATTTAAGAACAGGTACTCACTTTTGATTGGCACGTGTCGGGACCTGCCCACCGGAAGTGATGCCATAAGCTAGAAGTGATGTCGTGGCAGGAAGTGACATGAAAAAAGCCCTTTTTGAGGCCTCAGATGATTTTAAACTGACCCAACAGTTACAACAGTATTCCACAGCACCCCCAGAACATGTTAAGGAGGCCTGGCATCATGTTAAAACCCCAGAGCAACTCATTTTTCTGTGGCAAGGCCAGGCAAGGCTCCGCTCGCTGCCTGCCTGCCTGCCTGGCTCTGAGAACATGCAGGCAACTCAAACATGCAGGAAATTCAAACGTTGCAGAGGGCGGAGTCGACGAGTGGGCGGGCGAATGGGCGGGGCCAGCTGTAATCCTAGAAACCGGTACTCGCGTACCCCCGCGTACCCCCTGCATGACATCACTGATCGCATCCTCTGCTGCCCCTTCTCCTTTTGCCTTCAATCTTTCCCAGCATGAGGGTCTTTTCTGAAGAGTCCTCTCTTCTCATGAGGTGGCCAAAGTATTGGAGCTTCAGCTTCAGGATTTGTCCTTCCAGGCTTGACTTCCTGTAGGATTGCCCGATTAGATCTCCTTGCAGTCCAGGGGACTCTCAAGAGTCTTCTCCAACACCATAATTCAAAAGCATCTATTCTTTGGCATTCTGCCTTTCTTATGGTCCAGCTCTCACAGCCATACATTACTACTTCTGGGAAAACCATAGCTTTGACTAGGCGAACCTTTGCTGGCAGGGTGATGTCTCGGCTTTTTATTAAGTTGTCTAGGTTCGCCATAGCTTTCCTCCCAAGAAGCAAACATCTTTTAATTTCATGGCTGCAGTTACCATCTGCGGTGATCTTGGAGCCCAGGAAAATAAACTCTGTCACTGCTTCCATTTCTCTCCCTTCTATTTGCCATGAAGTGATGGGAGTGGTTGCCATGATCTTAAGTTTTTTTCAATGCTGAGCTTCAAGCCAATTTTGGCACTTTCCTCTTTCACCCTCATCAGAAGGTTCTTTAGGTCTTCCTCACTTTCTGCCATTAGAGTGGTATCGTCTGCATATCTGAGGTTGTTGATATTTCTCCCAGCAATCTTGATTCCAGCCTGTGAATCATCCAGCCCAGCCTTTCTCATGATGTACTCTGCATATAAGTTAAATAAGCAGGGTGACAGTATACAGCCTCGTCATACTCCTTTCCCAATTTGAAACCAATCGGTTGTTCCATGTCCAGTTCTAACTGTTGCTTCCTGGCCCGCATACAGGTTTCTCAGAAGACAGATAAGGTTGTCTGGTACTCCCATCTCTTCAAGAATTTGCCACAGTTTGTTGTGCTCCACACAATCAAAGGCTTTAGCGTAGTCACTGAAGCTAATAAAGTAGCTTAGAAACCAGCATATGTTTCCCCCGCCTTCTTCAGCAGAAATACAGGCATGCCCCAGGATCTGTTCTGGACCCCACTGTGGTTACCTGAAACTGTGGATACTGGGGACACCTTTGTAAAGATAGGGGAACATCAGTGGTTTGGCTAAAGATACAAGCCAAGACCTCTTAGTTGAGTCACAACTTCAGCAGGTGGCCTCAGGCAAGTAAGAGCGCAATCCTAACCTGGTGTTTGGCTGGCATAGTTAGGCCAACAAAGTTTGGCAAGCACAAGGGCCACCATAAAGCACATTTGGACCACTCTCAGAGTCAGGGACTCACACATCTGTGTGTTGGCCTCTCTGACTCCAAGAGTGGTCCAAACATACTTTTCGGTGTCCTTTGAACCAGCCAAACTTTGCTGGCCTAACTCCAGGTTCGGATTGTGCTCTAAAGGTTCTTCCCCATTCCCTCCTCATAGCCCTGTTCTAAACACTCATAGAACACTCATGAGTGTAGGAGATCTATGCTCATTCCCTTGGATACTTACATGGAGTCAATGCGCATCCAACTAAATACACACAGGCTTCTCTAGGTGTAAAGGCATGCATTTTTATTTAACACATTACTGCTGATTTTCTAAATAGAAGACTACTGGCTTACTGTCAATAACAAGAGAGGCAGAAGTGACTGCACTGAGTAGCTGTAGCAATACAAATGAGATCTAGGCACAAAAATAGGTTTTCATGAACTAATTTGGGGGTGTTTATAACTAGCAAGATATTTTCCTTTCTTTTTAAAATTCCCCATGGTTTATATGAAAGATCAAAGTTATTAAAGCTTTACAGTGCATTTTTTTGGTCAGTTATGATCATAATGTATTAGCTGACATTCCAAGCAGGCTGCTCCTGGAGTCAGTGAAGTGTTACTATATTAAGCAATAATATTTGCAAATTCAAAGAGATCGCAGTTTGTAGTCATGAAATGTTTTCCATTAATAGCAAACAATAAGAGGTTAGCTGGGTATTTAGAGAGATAAGCGCTTTTGTTTGGTATGAATTGCAGAGTCCCAGATTCAGAAAAAGAAAAGATAAATCTAATTTCCATCCTAAAAGAGAAATGCCTTGTTGCAAGAAGGCAAAAAAAAAAAAAAAAAAAAAAGGCAGTAGAAGCTGATGTAGTTGGAACAGGAAATTGGGATAGTCAAAAGGGTAATTTGACTGTTCTGTCTGTCAGCAGCAAATTCATAATTTATTTACATTATAGCAGGGATGGGAACTTGGCATTGCAGCGAGACTCAAGTCAAGGCTCCAGGTTCTGTCCCCTGAGACTTGACTTGTGCATGAGTCCTAGGATGTGCCAATGGAAACTTGTCCCGCCCGCCCCCCCCCCCCCCAAAACCCAAGTCATTTTGGCTCGAGTCAGGGTCTTTTGTGAAGCAGGCAGCATGGGTCAGGCACACTAGGGCATGGACCAAAAAGGACCGGGCAAGGTGGGAGTGGGTCGGACAGAGTGCGTGAGATCAGGGACAGAAGCCACAAGCAGGAGCAGGGTCACGTGGCAGCAGCTGGGTGGCTTACGTTGCAAGTATGACCCAATCCTGTGCAGCACTACTCATAAGTAGTCCCATTACACCGGTCATTGAATGAGGCTTCCTCCTTCCAGGTAATCGCTAGGAATCACATTCCTGTGTGATCGCTAGGAAGTGTCCTCCTCCTTTCTCCTCCTTTCCCCTCCCTGGGCTTCTCCACTAATCCTAAGGCAAGAACCTTTTGGGCTC
Source organism: Lerista edwardsae (assembly GCA_029204185.1). Classification (NCBI taxonomy): domain Eukaryota; kingdom Metazoa; phylum Chordata; class Lepidosauria; order Squamata; family Scincidae; genus Lerista; species Lerista edwardsae. The sequence goes on from JAJKFI010013517.1 coordinate 11,459, forward strand.
CTCCTTCTGACCGGCCTTGGCCAAAGAAAAAATCAGACCGTCTGTCCTTCGTCCAGTCCATCTCAGGAAGCAGCTAGCTCAGCTACAGCCAAACTGAAAAAGTCTCCATAGGTGGCTTCTGCTTGCCCCGGAGTCCTTCTTGATGCGACCGATTGGCTGCCAATTGGCTGCGCTGAGTGAAGGTTCTCGGAGTGGGCACAATATACCTATAGAGACTTTATCGGCCAATCAGCCACACCAAGAAAGGCTTCATTGGCGGCTTATGCCCGTCCCAGAGTCTTCATCGGCATTGCTGATCGGCTGCAATTACATCTGGCACTGCCAATTAGCCACACTGATGAAAGCTCTTGGGCAAAAAGCACCCACGGAGCCTTACTCAGCATGGTCAGAGCAAACCATGCCAGGAATAACTGGGGGGCCGGTGGGCAATAGGACCTGCCACACCCCCATGTGGTGCCAGGCAGCCTATGGGAGTGATGCCACTGGTAGAACATGTTTGCATCATGTGGTTAAATGTTTCATTGTTTAAAATACATTGTACACTTACTCTGTGACTTATGATCTGTAATCTGTAACACATCAAAGATCCAAAGTACTTTAAAAATATCACTAAGGGCCAGCAACCTATCACATTCAATGCATAAGGTAGCCCAGCATGTTTCACCTATACTAAAACAATAAAAGCACAAGGGAAGGAGGAGCTGATCAGGACTGGAACTACAGTGCCTGGGAACAGATGTCAATAGTTTATTCTCTCTTGCATTAAGTACCAGCTTGGCAGTTCATTATAACTGGGACCATGGCGAGAGTTACGTGCCCTCCTCTCCTCATACAGCAGTCCTGGTTCTTATTGGAAATCTGCTGTTGCTTTGAAGGGGAAAGAAATCCACACACACCTGCCAAACCCACATTTAACGTAACATGTAGTTTGACCCTCCACGACAGTGGGCATCTGTATCCATTGCCGGAGAAGATGTGTCTTTTCCAGTTTACCTGTACCTCATGTGACAGTATACCTCTGAACACCAGGGGGCAGCAGCAAGGAAGGGCTCTGGCCTTCAAGCCTTGCTGTTTGTTTGGCCAGCCTATCAAAGAGAATGTTGTTGATGGCATTTGGTCTGATCAGCAGGATCCTTTTTTGTTTCTATGGGATCAATAAGTTGCCTGTTGTCCCGTGGGCGATTGACTCTCCTGCTCCTACACACTGGGCCAGCTCATCAAATAGCAAGTGAGCCCTTGGCTTCTTGGACCCTTTGATCAATAAAGATTTGGGTGAATTCCAACAGCCAGTTTTTCCCAGATGGCATTAGCCCATCCCATCATCAGTTGAGAATCAAATATAATGAGGCTGTGAGAATGGGTCACAATACTTGGATCACCTGCTCTATCCTTTTTCAGATGCTGCATGTAGAAGAGGTCGCCAACTTGGGATTGTCCCTGACAAGTTCGTGTCAGCACATAGTTAGCAGTTTACCTTAATTCATTCCACGTACACCAGAAGACGTTAGACTTGAGCATTGACACAGCTCTGCAGAGACACATCAGGTGCTGCAACGAATTCTTTGTTCTGTTGGTAGTTGTACGATTCCTGTTCCAGCTCTGGGAATTGCACCAAAAAGATGGTAACTGCTTGGTGGAAAGGTTACTTGGTTGTCCCTCCAGTTTGAATCACTAGTACTTTGAAAGGAGCATTTGCTAGTCATTGTAACATGAGCTAAGGGCTCAATCCAGAGCCCTTCAGCATGGGCGGTATGTGTACAACACCTGCACTGGTGTCGAAAAACGTGCCTTAAGATACATTCAACATGGGTGGTCAGGGCTTACTGTTCATGCTGGAGCAGCGCTAAAGCTCATTGCCCGGAAGTGGTGAGGCAGTGACTGCAACCATTAAGTGAACCGGCTGCTGGCTATGGGAGATTCTGGGAGGGGCAGGAGGGCATAATGGGGAGGGGAAGGGGTGGAGATGGGGTGAGACTGTTGGCAACCTTCTCCACCGGATCCTTACCTCTGTGTCGGCCTGAAATGGTTGGCCTCACCAGGGGCATAGCTAATGAAAGTGTAGCCCAGTGCAGAGGGCAAAATGTTGCCCCGGAAGTGACATCACAACAGGAAGTGACATCACAGATGTTTCTTCTTTTTTTTACCATAACTTTTGATATAGTAAAGCTATTACACTCTGGCTTGTTTCATTGCATTCTGCATTGAATTACCTTTCCATGATAATTCACACATTTATTCACACATACCAAGGTTTTCACAGTTTTGGCCACTAATGTCAAGCTCAGCTTGTGGCCCCCCTAAAGCTTGTTGCCTGGTGCAATTGTACCCCCCTGCACTTCTTTAGCTACGCCCCTGGGCCTCGCCTCTGTGCCAGCAAAGTTGCCAGCACAGAGGTGAAGAGACTCATCGCCTGTCCTGCGCCCTTACTGTGGGTAAAGGGATGAACATCCCCTTCTCCCACGGAGCCTCCTGTGGCTGCCCGTGGGATGCAGCGGTAACAGGATAGCAGCTGTGCCCATGGCAGCCAGGCAGCTCAGAATTGGTACATATTGTACATCAGAATACTGAAACAGATTGCTTTCAAAAGTCATTTTGGGATAGGAGTGGAAATAGAACGTCATGCAAAGTGTATTACATTAATGGCATGACTGTTCCATTGAAGAGGGTACAGCTTATAAATGAGAAGTCAGTTATTTAAAATCGTTTACTTCTTGCCTTTCCGCATAATGGCCTAATCGTATAGTACCGGGTGCAAGGGAGTGCCAACAGGATCCAAGCATCTTGTTGTCTCATGCCTCCCTGGGGCACCTGGTGGGCCGCTGTGAGATACAGGAGGCTGGGTTAGATGGGTCTTTTGGCCTGATCCAGCGGGGCTCTTCTTATGTTCTTAAGCACAGTAATGCGTTGGTGAGGCTCCAGATCAGGAAATATAAGCAACAATAACACTTTGTCAGTCCTGCTGGAAGCATTTTGTGCCTCACTCCAAAACACATTGGTCTGACATTCCCTTGATTTCAGTGTAGTGGTTTAAACATTGGATTGCTGAGAATATTTCTACAACTGGTTTTTTTAAGACTAAAAATGTATGCAATTGCTCATTCCGATTTACTGTTCTTGGTCATAGCTAGTTATTAGTTAGGTTACCGCCCCGAGCACCTGAGATCAAATGTCCTGCTCCCAAAGAAGGTGTAAAAACGGCCCAGGCCAAATGAATTGGAGAAACTGTGTTCCTTGTTCTTGAGGTATGCTGTTAGGGTTCACGATTTTTAGGATAGACTGTGAGGGCACAGTCTGAACCTGGAGTTAGGCCAGCATAGTTACAGTAGGCCAGGGATACTGTAGAGTACGTTTGGACCACTCTCGGAGTCAGGGAGGATGGTGCACTCCTGTGTGCTGGCCTCACTGACTCCAGACATGGTTCAAACATACTTTATGGTGTCCCTGTGCTGGCCAAACTTTGCTGGCCTAACTGTGATGGCCTAACTCCAGGTTAGGATTGCGCCTTGAGTCTCCTTGGTTTGAGTGCAGGCCAGGGAAGTGTATTGGAAAAGGCAGGAGCCACCCTGAGGGTAGGGAGTGGTATCAGCAAAGGCCCCTTGTCCAGTGGTGGCATCCAAATGATTTAAGAACAGGAACTCACTTTTGATTGGCACGTGTCAGGACCCGCCCACCGGAAGTGATGTCATAAGCCAGAGGCTGGCGGAGCCCAGGTCTACCCGCGGCTGGTTCCTAGCCAGCGACGACGTCAGCGACAAGTGGGCGGAGCCAGCCAGTTCTGTACAGCGCCTAGCACCTACAGAACAGAAAGCGAAGAATTCCCCCCCACCCCAATTGCAGCTCCAATAGTGATGGGGACAGTCTCCCAAAGAAGCCTCACATCCAGAGCGCCTGTGAAACGCTCTGGACTGGAGAGACAGCGGAGAAAGCCTTTCCTTGGTCTTCGCGGCTAGGCGAGGTGGAGTTACTCAAAATTGCCAGGGAAGTTGAAAATTGGCATGGGGGCAGCAGCCTTGAAGCCGAGGCTGGCTGAGCAGAATGAGGCAGGAATCTGTGGAAGGGGCTGAGGGGCAGCACCACTCCGGACAGCACCCTTGGGCGCTTCCCCACACCAAAGCCCGCTTACGCCTGGCACGTCAGGAGGGCAGCTTCAAAGAGTTCTGGCTCCCCTCCGTCCCCTCTGGGGCCCCCCTTGATTCACCACCGCACCCCCAGGACGCCCCTTCTCCCAGTGGGCTGCAGACTCACCAGAGCAGCTGCTGACTCCATGTATGTGGCTGGAAGGAGCGAGGAAGGGGGCTGTGCAGGACGGGACTTCCTCACTGAAGCCCTTCCCCCTTCACCCCTCTAGGAATCCAGAGTCGCTCCCTTTAACCCTCTGAGTGCTGGCCAACCAAGAAGAAAAGCTCTTTGCAGAGGAATCGAGAGGAGGGGGGAAGCGCCGTGGAGTGAAGTGGGCGGAGTCAGCCCTAATTTTAACAAGTGGAACTGAGTTCCCCCGCGTTCCCCCTGCATGACATCACTGCCCTTGTCCCAGATAAACCAGGGATTATAGGGTTAATCCCAGAAGGTATTTGTAAACCTTGCACAGGTGCAGATGGGCGTGGCTGATGAATTAAAGCCTGCCCACTGATTGATTGGGATATAGAACCCATAGTATAAAGTTGGAGGCAGCCGAGGGAGAAAGGGACCTGGGAAGGTCCTGGAGGAGGGCACCAGGTAGATGCTGGACTGCCGGCTGTGTGCTGGCTGGCTGGCTGGCTGGCTGGCTGGATGGACTGCCTGCCTGCCTGCCTGCCTGCCTGTTGGATGGCCTGAAGGAAGGACTGGCTGAAAGAGTGGCTAGAGGAAGGACTGCCTAAGGTAAGCTTGTTGTGGGGAACAGTTGTTTGGCTGCCATGCCCCTGGAGCCACCAAAGGGAGGAGGCAGTTGTAGCTGTCTGGGACAAGCTGACTGCCTATTGTTTGGTGGTGGGGTATTTTGAGCAAAGCCAGTGATGAGGGCAGTCTGGAGGAGGCTGACCAGCCAGTGATCTCAATCGAAGCTGCTGAAAGAGCAGTGAGTGACTGACCCCCTCCCTCTTGCCTATCTCTGAGGCTGCTCTGTGGGGAAACTAGTTAGCCTAATTGAGGTCCTTGGGGAAGCCCGGCAGGGAATTTGGCAGAGCCTAACTTTAAGTTCTCTGTTGCAGGATGGGATTTGGCGGAACAGGAAGTATGTTCTATTATTATATTGGAATGCAGGAAAATAGCCACATATATGTTTTTGCTGGGAGGGTAGCTAGCCTTTTGGCAGACTTCTCCTTACAATATTGAGGACCTCTTTAGGAGTAGTTCCAAAGAAGACTCTTGCTGAATATCTCCTTATTGATCCCTTCTCTTTGCTGAACAGAGGCTACATCAATGATGGCATACCAGCTGTGTGGGTCATTATGCTTTGTTGATGAGACTGCTCCAGTAGTCAGGGAGGTGACTTCGGCACTCCGATAGCTAAATGTGACACTGAGTTTGCCTTTCATCTCTTTCCAGTTCATCCAGATGATTTTGATCTTTTTGGTTTCTCATTTGAAGGCCAGTATTACAGGGAACAGGACTCCATGGGTGGATTATTCTGCTTCATGTTCTGCCTTGAAGAAATTCTGTTCACTGCCTGAATGAACTATGCAGGACTTGTGAGGTTTTGGGACACCAGTTTGCAGGATCAGTGGTTCCCAAACTGTGGGTTGGGACGCATCAGTGGGTCACAAACCAATTTTTGGTGGGTCATGAAACTAACAAGGGGGGGGGGAATTGGAAACTGACAAGGAAAACAAATTGAACATATGGAAACTGAAACAGAGGAGCTTATGGATGTATACTCGCCAGTAGGCCATCATGTGTTGGTTCTCTTCAAAGGGGAGGCCCACAACACCACCAGAATGGTCCTGATCCGATGAATGTGGAGCTCAACAAACACCCCAAAGGCAGTCCCCTGCCCATAGTAATAAAAAGGATAAAAAAGTTTCACCTTACCAGCTACTCAAGCCTCTTAGAGAGTAATCTCAACCAACTTTCCAGCACTGACATAGCTGTTACAATGGGGCATGTGCTGCATCCTGCAGTTGGTGGGGGGCAGTCATGGAGGCCTCCTCAAGATAAGATAAGGGAGCTGCATTAATCTTACCCCAGTGCTGGAAAGTTGGTTTGGATTGCACCCTTACTCTCATAAAAGGTGGGTCCCAATAAAGTGTCTTTCTTGGGGTGTGGCCGCAATGTGCAATCGGGCACAGCAGGTGAGGCAGAACTGAAAAGTGCCATCTCTGTGATCACACAAACACAACCCACTGGCTCTGAACAGCTGGAGCCTGTAGGTTGTAAATGTTTGCAGGATCACAGCCACCACAGCAACAGCTGCTGCACTTTTCAATGAATGACAATAGGCAATTCTGCCTCACCTTCCACACCTGCACTGCACATTACTGACCTCTTTTCTCTGTGTAGTCATGGTGGAGAAACAATCACATAAACCAGGTGGCCCATGAAAACAGCCTGCTACCTTTTCGGTGGCTGCAGCTGCACTTTTGTCACTGTAATGGCTCTGTGTAGTACATGGTTGGCACAAACCGTTCTCCCTGCAGTTGGGTATCCATGATCCTGTGGAGAAAATAAAGAGGACGTGCATTTAGTGATGGAACATATTAGGAGCTGGTGAATCAAATTTTGGGCATCCTCCCCATTTTTTTGATCCATTTTGAGTTGGAGCCCAGACCGGCCACTTCTACCCTGAGATAGCACTTTGTTTTCACCCGGAAACTGCAACAAGGAAATTAAAGGAGCAATCCTAACCTGGAATTAGGCCGGCACAGTTTGGCCAGCACAAGGGACACCGTTAAATATGTTCGGACCACTCTCGGAGTCAGAGAGGCCAGCACACAGATATGCGCCATCCTCCCTGACTCCGAGAGTGGTCCAAACATACTTTATGGTGTCCCTTGTGCTGGCCAAATTTTGCTGGCTTAACTGTGCTGGCCTAACTCTAGGTTAGGATTGTGCTCCAAGTCCAGAGGGACACTATTAATTTCTAACTCCTTTCTGTTGTTACCCTTTCCTTGCACTCTGAGTGATCAAACTGATAAGGCAGACACCCAGTACACTTCCCTAAGTTCTGATACCCCTGAAAGTTGAGTTGGGGACAATGTTAATTTTAATGTTGCCTTTCAGCAGCAGTCCTGGGGAATTGAATCTCTTTATTTCAACCATCTGTTTCTTTGCCATTTTAGACAGGCACAATTTTTCCTACTGTGCAAGTCTAGCAAGAGCAAACATTAAAAAAAAAAATCAAACTTACTGATGTCCCAATTTAAATTTGGGAGAGGATGCTCTGGAGAAGAAGATGTCATTAGAAGATAGCAAAGCAGAGCAAAAAAGGCAAAAATAGAGGGCAAACATGGGATAAGGCCAAAAATGGACAGAAATGAAGCAGGGGGGAAGAGAGGAGCACACTGTAGCAGTTACAGGGCAAAGGTTGCCTGCTTGTGATTTATCTGAGGAAGGTCTACTGTAGGGCCAATATAACTGACTGACTGTGTTTTTATCCTGCTTTTCTCCCCATATGGGTGCTCCACCAGTTATGGCCTACCACTTCTAAGATTCAGAAGCAGGACCCGAACATGGGGGTGGATGAAATACTTTACCTAAATCAAGAGCAATAGGGTTGCCAGATACAAACTGGGACAGCATGCCTCTACCTTTAACTATTGTATTAGAAGAGGGAGTTTGGGCAGGTGCAGCTCATCATGGAAGGGTTTCAAAAGCTGTACCTGCCCAAATTCCCAGTTCTATACAATGGTTAAAGGAAGAGGCACTCTGGCCCCATTTATGTCTGGTAACTTTCCCCAGAGGTATATGGGGGCTGGCTACAACACCCAGTACAATGTGGGGGGGGGGGGAAACTGAAGGTCAAATGTCTTAAATACTTTTTCAATACTCAAATACTTATTTCTTGATTCTATATGGGGTGTCCAGCTCTTGCAAGATCTTACTAATGAGACTTATATTAGTGGAGCCAGAAAAAAGCATTATTAGAATTACTGTATAGTTAGGGTTACCAGATCCAAACTGGGACAGAGTGCCTGTACCTTTAACCATTGTATAGAAAAGGGAATTTGGGCAGGTGCAGCTCATCATGGAAGGGTTTCAAAAGCTGCACCTGCCCAAATTCCCTCTGCTATACAATGGTTAAAGGTAGAGGCACTCTGTCCCAATTTGTATCTCGTAACCCCATCTATGGTAGGGCTAGTAGGACTCTAGGGCTGCAATCCTAGACACACTTCCCTGGGACTAAGTAATGATGAATGTCATAGGCCTTCTGAGTAGACATGCAGAGGCTTGCGCTGTAAGGCTTGCCATTTGTGGGATAGGCACCTCTCTTTTTGATGTGGTCTCTCAGAGTCCTCAGCACCTGCTTGTCAGCAAGAGCCAACAGGGTGTGGCAGCCAGAAGGAGAGACAAAAACTCCTGTAATCACAGGCAGTGGGAATCATGGGAACCAGGGCTGCTGGCAAGACTTACAGGCTAGAACAGTGGTATTCCAACGTTTTAGACCGGGACCCACTTTTTAGAATTGCACTCATGCCAGAACCCACCAGAAGTGATGTCATTAACCTGGAAGTGATGCTGTGGCAGGAAGTGACATCATCAAGCAGGAAGTGCTGTCATTATAACCATATAAAATGACCCTCCTGAAATGTAAACTGGCATTCTTGGACTGTAGCAATTGTACAACCGTGAAACATCCCTGACAGAAAACAAGATGAGGACAAAATATGATGTAAAAGCACTGAACTAAAACAAAATTTAGAAAAAACCCTCACTTGGAAATTCAAACTGTTAACACTCCCAAAAGGAATATAGCAAGAGTCAGGTCTGCAGCTTCCAGGATGCCTGCTCCCAATTTTCTGAGACCCACCTGATATCAGGTCAGTTTGAATAACACTGGGCTAGGAGATCTGTAATAGCCGGATATGCATATCTACTCAGAAGTAAGTCCCATTGGGGCTTACTCTCAGGTAAGTGTGCATAGGATTGCAGCCTAAGTAAGCGAGACAGCCTCCCTCTTCCCATTGCATTGAAGAACTGACACTAGATCCAGGGGACAGAGAGGAGTGTCGAAAGGAGGTTTGTCCATCATGTATAATTCAGACACATACATGCTCTCCTCCCATGTCTGGCTATAAATACTAATCAGGCAACCGGAAACACAGGGAAGTTTTGACAAGGGAGCAAAAAGAAGCCAAATCAGACACCAATCAAAACAGTCAAGACCTTTTACAAGGGGGTGGGGAGGGGGCTGTGCCATAAGTTTATACCAGGCCTGAGAAATGCAGTTTGGGAAGCCTTCAAAATAAAGGGAGGGATTTGCTTGCAGTTGCTGAGCAGCCACCTATGTCTTATAAAAATACATGAAATGGAATTAGTATCTGCCTTTACCATTATATCCTGGAATTTGCAAGAACATTGGGTAAAAGTGGTGCTACTCTTGTGAACAGGGTGATCAGATACAATTGAGGATACCTTGAATCATTGTTTAGAACAGAGAATTTTGGCAGGTGCAGCTTTTGAAACCTTCCAATATTGAGCTGCACCTGTCAAAATTCCCTCTTTTATACAATGGTTAAAATAGAGTTACCAGATACAAATTGGGACAGAGTGTTTCTACCTTTAATCATTGTATAGCAGAGGGAATTTGGGCAGGTGCAGCTTTTGAATCACTTCCACGATGAGCTGCACTTGCGCAAATTCCCTCTTTTATACAATGGTTAAAGGTCTAGGCATGCTAAGAACATAAGAAGAGCCCTGCTGGATCAGGCCAAAGGCTCATCTAGTTCAGCTTCCTGTAACTCATAGTGGCCTACCAGATGCTTCAGGGAGCACGCAACAAATAAATACCTGCATCTTGTTGCCACTCTTCTGCATCTGGCATTCCGAGGTAAAAATTTTCTATACAATATCTAAAGGTATAGGCACAGTGTCCCAGTTTGGCACAGTGTAGGTATAGGCACAGTGTCCCACCCTATATATAAGCGCTCTCTCTCTCTCTCTCTCTCTCTCTCTCTGTGTGTGTGTGTGTGTGTGTGTGTGTGTGTATTGGCACACTACTGGCA
>JAJKFI010013518.1:0-21599 GCA_029204185.1 Lerista edwardsae
GAGAGAGAGAGAGAGAGAGAGAGAGAGAGAGAGAGATATCTAAGGGGTTTCTTGGTATAGGTTCAGATTTCACACCTTAGATTAGATTACAGAGATTGTTGCAGGGGGGCAGGGGGAGAGACACATAATGCAGAATACAGTAAGAAAAGAAAGTGACAGCAATCATTTGTGCTAGGGTAAGAATTTATTTATCAGGGTATCATCCTGAGCAACCGATAAATTAATTACTGCTGGGAACTGAAAGTGAACAAATGCTCTGTAATTGTAATTGAGTGATGACAATGATAACGGGAGTCCATATGTTGGATGCATCTAAAAGTGCAGCAAATGATTTTTTTCTCCCCCTTTTCATCCTTTTTCCTTTCATGCTCATCATTTGCATGAACGCTTGACAACCAGGAGAGAATTGGGTGCTGCCAGCACATTTGGTTTTTCCAAAGAGCTTTGCAAGGTCACTGAGCAAAGAAATAAAACTACTTTTCCTGCTTTAGAACCTGAAGGAAAAAGCCTGGAAGCACTTGACACAGACGGCCACATTAAAAGAGGCCTCTGGACATGTAGTAAGTGCTTTGTGCCACAGCAGCTTGGTCAGAATTCTCCTGGCCAAATAAAAGTTACTCGGAAGATTCTGCTGACTTCAGCAGGGGTAATCCGAAAGAATAATGTGATTCTGCAGGCGAAATTATTTTTTCCTCTTTGGGGGACATTAGCGCATGAATATTTGATGAACACTTTTTGTGGGCTTGCATCTGAGCCTTGGCTCCACTTAGGTACATCTGCACATTTTTTCCTTCCCTGGGATTTTGTGGTTTTAGACATTTCAGGCCACTGGCTCAGCAACAGCCCCCTTTGAATTCTGTTAAGTGCTCCACTCAGAGTGCAATCCTAACCTGGAGATAGGCCGGCACAGTTAGGCCAGCAAAGTTTGGTCGGCACAGATGTGTGCCATCCTCCCTGACTCTAAGAGTGGTCCAAACATGCTTTACGATGTCCCTTGTGCCGACCAAACTTTGCTGGCCTAACTGTGCCGGCCTATCTCCAGGTTAGGAGTGTGCCATCAGAAACATTAGCCATGGTGAGGTCCGGAGGTTTGCCAAACCTCCTAGCAGTAAGAGGCAGGAGGTCACCACCGAACAGAAGCATCTCCTGCCCTGGTAAAGTGGCCAGGAGTGGCCAGGTGTAATGGACATAGCTTGTGGTGGCAGCAGTGCCCTCCCTGCTGATTCCAGAGCACACAGGGTTAACCCCAGAACTGCTGCTGTCCTCAGGAGCACAGCTGTAGCCTAGGCAGGCTAATGAGGGCTGGTTAGAGGCAGAAGTGCTGAGTCACTCAGCAGGCGCTAACTAACTGCACACTGAGTGACTGAGGCACAGGTGCAGATGGGTGTGGCTGATTAGCATTAGCCTGTCCAGCAACAGTCTTTGATAGGCCTGCAGATGTACAAATGTAGAGGTAGGAGCAGCGTACTGGTGTGGTAGGAGCAAAATTTGGTGTAAGTGAAGAGTATGGACGGACAAACTTGTATATGACCAATGTGCATGGACTACTGACTATGAGCTTGGATTCCAATTTGGCTTGGTGCAACTTGGACCTGGACTAATCTGGCATACTGATCATTGGACTGGCCTATGGACTACGGAACTTAGATCATGGACTAACTGAATTTTGGACTCTCTGACTCAGGACTGATGTTGAGTGGCGCGGCTGCTGTGCTTAAAGAGGTAAGGCCCGGTGGTGTTCCCTCCATTCAGTGTAGTCATGCACCTGGTTCTCACAGGTTCCCGAGAACCGGTTTCTAAATGAGCTGGCCCCGCCCACAGCAGCTGGCCCGCAGCTGGAACGGCGTTCCGGTTGTTACAATTAGTGGACTCTGCCCACTTAACTCATTGCTGGCTCCTTGTTTTTTTTTGCTTTGGGTTTTTTTTTGCTCCGTTTTTTTTTGCTTTGCACTTCATGTTGGTGTGTGTTTTTTTTGCTTTGCACTTCGTGGGTTTTTTGTGTGTGGCTCCGTTTGTTAATTGGACCAGAAAACAGGGCCATTTCCCGCCCATTTGAATTTGAATTTCAATTGCAAGCAGAGGCAAATCTAAGGGAGGGCAAAGCTCTTAAGTTTTGAAAGAAGCCTTACCTTGCAGTGGAATCACTCCTCTCCTGCACCATTTTAGCCAATCCTCATAGGGAAAAGCAACATCTTGGCGTTGCTTACTGGCTACAGCAGCAAGGGAGAGGAGCAGTGGTGACATGGAGGGGAAAGGCACTGGAACATGCATTCCAGAACCTAACCTTAGGGCTGGCTCCGCCCACTCATCGCTGGCTTTGTTTTTTGTTGTTGTTTGCTCCGTCCCCCAGCCTCTCTGTTAAGTGCTCCTAGAAATGCAGACCTCTCTCCCCCCCTTGCAGGATCGCCCCCCAGCCTCTCTGTTAAGTGCTCCTAGAAATGCAGACCTCCCTCTCCCCCTTGCAGGATTGCCCCCAGCCTTGCCTTTAAGTGCTCCTAGAAATGCCTTTCCTTTCAGACTTCCCTTGCAGGATCGTTGTGCATGAAGAGATTTTGTGTGAGCACAGAGCTTAGCATTGCTGCACTTCCTTGTAGCCTGCAATTCACTATATCGATCTTTGTGGAAGTTGATTTTCCCTGTGTTTGGAACTGTGGTGAGTTCTCTAGAAAAGTGTAAAGGGAAGATGTACACGGAGTTGTTGTTCTTTGTGGGTGTCATGAAATTGTGGTCTTATGTGAACCTGGTTAGTTGGGAGAGAACTACTCAAGTGTAAATGGCTCAGGTGGGGGTGATTAGTTCATTGATATAAAGTTAAAAGCCTCAGGGAACAGACCCCTTTGGCTGCTCTCAGGGAAGGTTAGCCTCACTATGTGCTGTGGAAGCTGGTTGTAGTCAGTCAGTAAGGTAAAAATCCTATAGGATTTTTTGTTATTGTTTTTGTCCTTTGAGTTCCTCTCAGTTAAGTTATAAACAAAGGGGTTGATTATTGTCATTTTAATATTCAGGTTTTATGGTACAGAGCCTCTGTAGTTTATTTATAACTCTTAATATATGTCAATAAAATTGGGTTTTTTACTTCTGTTATTTGGCTTTCTTTTAAGAGGGATTTTTGCCCAGGAGCTCTCTTTGTTCTGTTGAGCCTGGGCTGGTGGCAGCAGCAGCTACACCTGAGGAGGGGAGTTACACACACCCCTCAATAGGTTAACTAGATTTCCTCCCACAAGGTTTGTTGCTTTTATTGCTAGAATCTTAAATGATGTGGGTACTACTTTAAAGCAACATTATTTGACATAGTGAAGCACGAGATTTCTCCTGTCTCTCTTGAGAAGCAAGAAATTTCTTGTGAATATGAGACATAGTCTGTGACCATTCATAGGTCTATTAAAATGACATGCAGCATCCTGTTGGTCTGGATGGCATAAAATGAAGCTTGAACTGGGGATACTGTGGACTAGTAACTTGCAAAGTGGATCACTATATGATGTAAATCCAAGTAGGAATCATAGTTCAGTATGATGGTTTCTGTGAATTAAGCTGTTGTTAAAGGCTGGTTTTCCCTCCTGCCAACTCTAAAGTTTGCACAGTGTTGATTACCCAGCGCAGTTATTTACAGGTGATAATTATTATTAATTGGGCATGATCCAGTGTAATTTAAGTGCTTTTACATTGCATTGATTTTGAGTAGTCAAACATGTGCTTAACTCTCCCTCCAGTTGAAATCCCTAAGACATAAAGACTGATCTAAACTGTTTACTCAGAAGTCAGCCCCATTATTTTCAGTTGGATCTTCCAAAAAGACAGGCTTATACTTGCAGACTTATGCATATATTGCTGAATGGCTTACTCTTTAGAAATAAAAGTGTGTTTAGAATTTCAGCCTTGAGAACTATTGGCTGAATTCTGCCCATAATTGTAAAGATTATCCTATTTTCCTGTGTCATTGCATTCCTCCTACCTCCAAATCACTGACAGTATGATGGGTTTAGAAGACCTTGTGTACATTCTGAGAACTCTTTAGAGTATGGTCAGGCGCACACACAGCCCAAAAGAATTAGATTGGGAAGAGCTGACGTCCCCCTTCTCAGGCCTTCTTAGCATGCTCTGAGAGTGATCTGGAATAGTTTGGGAATTGTTGGGTCTGCTTGATGACATCACTTCCTGCCATGACATCACTTCCGGTGGGCGGACCCCCAACAAGTGCCAATCAAAAGTGAGTTCCTGTTCCTAAATCATTTGAATGACACCACTGCTTATGATGTCACTTCCGGTGGGCGGACCCCAACAAGTGCCAATCAAAAGTGAGAACCTGTTTCTAAATCATTTGAATGACACCACTGCCTCCATTACTGCACCAGGGCTGCTTAAAGGGGAAACCAGTCAGCCTAGTGTGGGCATCAGGGCCCTCAGGGAGGCCCAGCAGGAGTTTCTGGCAGAACAGCAGGAGAGAACTATAGCCATGCAGCAGAGAAACACTGAGCGCAAGTGAAGTCTGCCTTTGCAATGAGCGCTGCTTTGTTTCTTGGAAAAGGCCCAGAGGGGTGACTGATGCTTCTAGACAAGACCACCATTTCAATTTTAAATTTTAGTGAGGGGGGAAATAGGGGAAGAAACTTCAGCGGGAGGAAACTAGATACAGTCCCATTCTTGGACTACAGACAAGATGAAAATTTCAGGAAATGCACTAAGAGCACAATCCTTACCCCAACAGGCAGGCCTGCCCCATATCCATCCTGCAGTTGGGACTGGGTGCGGTACAACCAGGGGCAAAGGGAATTCCCATCCCCCAGGTAACACACAGGGGCCTGAATGGGGCTACTCAGAGCTTCACCACTGAAATCACCGGTGCAACTCTGAGTGGCCTGGACCACGGCCAATAGGTCCAAGGATGGGGGTTAGGATCTGGGATCCTGGCACCACCCTCCTCCCCAGGCCGGTCCACCCATGGGCCCACCCGTCCCCCTGCCCCCTTCTGTCTTCCCCTGCCCTCCTTAAACTCCCACACTGGCCGAGCTCAGTCAGCCTCACCTTTGTGCTGCTGGGTCCAGTCGTTGGCATGGGGAGGTGAGTGCACATCCATGCGCTGGCCCACCATCCTCTCTGTCTGCGCAAATGCCCATTGTGCTCTGAAGCAGTGTCTTTTAAGAGCATGGGTTGCACTGCATAATAACTATATTGATGTTATTTGCAGTGCAAAGGGATTTACGCAAAGAGATGTATGCCTTTAGCCTACATAGTACATGCTGTGGTTGAAGGGTGACGGTTTTGGCTTCAGTCGCGGATCTAGGGGGGCACACGCCCTGGGCGCCATCTTGGGGCTATCTAGTGGGGTGCCAGTGGCCCCCGCAACATTGCACAGGTAGACCTGGGCTACGGAGCCCAGGTCTACCCATTAGGACCAGTCGCGGGTAGACCTGGGCTCCCTATAGGGAGCCCAGGTCTACCCATTAAAAGATGGCCGCGGGTAGACCTGGGCTTCTTACAGGGAGACCAGGTCTACCCATTGGGACCAGCCAATGCTTCCAATTTGCCTATATAACTGGGGGGCAGGAACATGCTAATCTCCCATGCAAATTGGAAGCATTGCATGATGGTCTCTGCTCACATGCGGCTTTTTCAGACACTGACTCAGATTTTTAAAAGTGGAGACACAGGGATTTCAAACTGAAGTCAGCAAACGTAAAGAACTAACTACAAAAAAAAAAAACTAAGCCTAAGCTCACCGTGACCTTAAAAGTTATGAAGATTAAAGATGCCTTGGCACTGGAAAGATGTTTTGAATGGGTAGGGGAAGGTCTGCACTATAGATGCCTTCCTGACCTGCGGAGTGCTGGTCTACCTGTGGCTGGTCCCAATGGGTAGGCCTGGTGGGTAGACCTGGGCTCCTGTGGGGGTGCACTTCTATTGGGTGGCCTGGGTGCCATTTTGACTAGGTCTGTCCTGTTTGGCTTAGCTCATGGAGAGCATAAGAGGAGCCCTGCTGGGGCAGACGAAAGGCCCAGATACATCGGGCAGTACAATCCTACCCCGCCCCTTGTGTGGGATGTGGCAGTGGCCTGTTGACCTCGCCAGTCCAGTGCTGCTTAGGATTGCACCCTGAGTCAATTTCACACAGGGGCTAAAAGATGGGGTTGAGTGCTGTTTCCACCCCCTCCTGGTGTAGCCTGGACCTTATGAAATGGAGGTATTGGATGGTTTTGGCAGTGGCTGGTGCAGAATGGCAATTCTAGTTGTTAGCAACCACAATTCTACAGGCACCCTTTTAACAGTGTTTCAAAACCTTGATTCCTATGTTGGTTTAATACAAAGCTTTGTAAGTTTATGTCCTAGTTCAAGAGTGAATCAGCAGTGTGATGCAGCTGCAAAGCCCATAAAATTTTAGCCTGCATTAGTAGAACTGTAGCTTCCAAGTCATGAGAGGTCGTGGCTCCACTTTCCTCTGCACTGGAGTACTGTGTCCAATTCTGGTACCTCACTTTAAGAAGGATGCAGCCACATTGAAGTGGGTTCAGAGAAGGGCGACGAGGATGATCAGAGAGCTGGAGAACAAGACAAGGAAAGGTTAAAAGAACTTGATATGTTTTGCCTGGAGAAGACAGGCAGTGCAATCCTAGAGGGGGCGGAGCACTAACACAACACCGTCAGGAGCAGCTAGCAGCTAGCCAAACTATGGCAGCTGGTTTGGCAGCGTTTCCTTCGCGTTGGCCGAAGCTGGCAAGTGCGAGGGATTATCTGTCCCGTATTGGGATGGAGATTGGTAGGAAGGGGGGAGGCGGGAGGCAGGACTTGGGCGGGATGTGGGCAGGCTTGGGAGGTGGCCCGTCAGCAAGGCCACATGGCCCCGATTCTGGCTGTGTGGTCTGCTTGGATCTGCGCCCTGCTCTTTAGCGGGCGCAGATTCGAGGAGCACATAGGGGAGGCTGGAGCCTCCTCTACAGTAAGGGAGAACACACTCCCTTGCCGCAGGGAGGCTCCAGCTTCTCTTAAACAGCATTGGATTCAGTGCTGTCCCATTGGCCTTGCCAGTCCCGTGCTGTTTAGGGTTGCACCCTAAGAGGGGATAGGATTGCACTCTTCAAACACCTGAAGGGCTGTCATATGGAAGAAGGGCCAAAGTTCTCCACTGCCTCTGAGAGTTCTAGATCCAATGAGAACTAGATCTGTGGATAACTGAAACTGCAAGATAGGAGATTCTGGTTGGACATCAGGAAGACATTCCTGATGATAAGGGCAGTTCAGCAGTGGAACAGATTGCCGAAGGAGGTGGTGGAGGCTTGATAGCCTTACATTCTCTGGCAAACAGAGGCTTGACAGGCACCCAAATGCTCTAGGAGTGTTTCCTGCTACAGGCAGGGGGTTGGACTAGATGGCCTTCTAGTTCCCTTCCAACTCTATGATTCTACGAATTCCATGCATCTATGAATCAGGATTCTCATCACAAGACAGATATAAATGCCATTGATGAGTGACAGTCATTTTTCAGTGCCTGAATGAGAGGCACACTGGTGAATGTGGATGTAGCCTGGGAGGATTGCTGGGATAAAAGAAGCACATGCTGTTTCCTCTGTATTAACTCACACAAGTTAGTCCTGGAAAGGCTTACAGTTGACAGACAGTCTTCAGATCGCAGCCTTCTTCATAACTCAGCTAACCCCCTTTCCAAAAGGAAACAAGAGCGCTTTCAGTAGAGTTCCGAGATGTACTGCGTCTGCAAAAAAGCAAAACCATTCTTCTGTGGATCCTTTGTTGAACTGACAAGATAAATGAGAATCATAAAGGAAAACAATGGCCAGGTAAGAATCCTGAACTGCCGGGTGCCCGTCTCCCCCTGCGGAGATGGAGCAAGAAGAAAGGGGCATTTGCTCCTCTCATGTTTTCTGTGTTGTGGTGATAAACTCCGTGATCATCCCCAGTGACCAGCCAGAGAGTGGCAGCTCTTTCATTGACCAGCTGTCGACAGTAGCACCTGGCACGAATTCTCAAGGGGAAGAGAAACACATTTCCACAGATGAGTCCCTGGTGCTTTGGGTTTTTTCTAATCCTTTTTCTTTTCCCAAGTAGTACTTTCAATCACCCGTAAATTGTGTGCTGTCTGGGATCAAGTAGGTAGTGGCATTGTCACAATGTGTTTGAAGGGATAAAGTAGCGTTGTTGTTGTTGTTGTTCAGTTGCTAAGTCATGTCCGACTCTTCGGGACCCCATGGACCACAGCACGCCAGGCCTCCCTGTCCTCCACTAGCTTCCGAAGTTCATCCAATTTCATGTTCATTGCTTCAGTGATTCTATCTAACCATCGCATCCAGTGGTGTCATCTAAATGATTTAAGAACAGGTACTCACTTTTGATTGGCACGTGTCGGGACCTGCCCACCGGAAGTGATGCCATAAGCTAGAAGTGATGTCGTGGCAGGAAGTGACATGAAAAAAGCCCTTTTTGAGGCCTCAGATGATTTTAAACTGACCCAACAGTTACAACAGTATTCCACAGCACCCCCAGAACATGTTAAGGAGGCCTGGCATCATGTTAAAACCCCAGAGCAACTCATTTTTCTGTGGCAAGGCCAGGCAAGGCTCCGCTCGCTGCCTGCCTGCCTGCCTGGCTCTGAGAACATGCAGGCAACTCAAACATGCAGGAAATTCAAACGTTGCAGAGGGCGGAGTCGACGAGTGGGCGGGCGAATGGGCGGGGCCAGCTGTAATCCTAGAAACCGGTACTCGCGTACCCCCGCGTACCCCCTGCATGACATCACTGATCGCATCCTCTGCTGCCCCTTCTCCTTTTGCCTTCAATCTTTCCCAGCATGAGGGTCTTTTCTGAAGAGTCCTCTCTTCTCATGAGGTGGCCAAAGTATTGGAGCTTCAGCTTCAGGATTTGTCCTTCCAGGCTTGACTTCCTGTAGGATTGCCCGATTAGATCTCCTTGCAGTCCAGGGGACTCTCAAGAGTCTTCTCCAACACCATAATTCAAAAGCATCTATTCTTTGGCATTCTGCCTTTCTTATGGTCCAGCTCTCACAGCCATACATTACTACTTCTGGGAAAACCATAGCTTTGACTAGGCGAACCTTTGCTGGCAGGGTGATGTCTCGGCTTTTTATTAAGTTGTCTAGGTTCGCCATAGCTTTCCTCCCAAGAAGCAAACATCTTTTAATTTCATGGCTGCAGTTACCATCTGCGGTGATCTTGGAGCCCAGGAAAATAAACTCTGTCACTGCTTCCATTTCTCTCCCTTCTATTTGCCATGAAGTGATGGGAGTGGTTGCCATGATCTTAAGTTTTTTTCAATGCTGAGCTTCAAGCCAATTTTGGCACTTTCCTCTTTCACCCTCATCAGAAGGTTCTTTAGGTCTTCCTCACTTTCTGCCATTAGAGTGGTATCGTCTGCATATCTGAGGTTGTTGATATTTCTCCCAGCAATCTTGATTCCAGCCTGTGAATCATCCAGCCCAGCCTTTCTCATGATGTACTCTGCATATAAGTTAAATAAGCAGGGTGACAGTATACAGCCTCGTCATACTCCTTTCCCAATTTGAAACCAATCGGTTGTTCCATGTCCAGTTCTAACTGTTGCTTCCTGGCCCGCATACAGGTTTCTCAGAAGACAGATAAGGTTGTCTGGTACTCCCATCTCTTCAAGAATTTGCCACAGTTTGTTGTGCTCCACACAATCAAAGGCTTTAGCGTAGTCACTGAAGCTAATAAAGTAGCTTAGAAACCAGCATATGTTTCCCCCGCCTTCTTCAGCAGAAATACAGGCATGCCCCAGGATCTGTTCTGGACCCCACTGTGGTTACCTGAAACTGTGGATACTGGGGACACCTTTGTAAAGATAGGGGAACATCAGTGGTTTGGCTAAAGATACAAGCCAAGACCTCTTAGTTGAGTCACAACTTCAGCAGGTGGCCTCAGGCAAGTAAGAGCGCAATCCTAACCTGGTGTTTGGCTGGCATAGTTAGGCCAACAAAGTTTGGCAAGCACAAGGGCCACCATAAAGCACATTTGGACCACTCTCAGAGTCAGGGACTCACACATCTGTGTGTTGGCCTCTCTGACTCCAAGAGTGGTCCAAACATACTTTTCGGTGTCCTTTGAACCAGCCAAACTTTGCTGGCCTAACTCCAGGTTCGGATTGTGCTCTAAAGGTTCTTCCCCATTCCCTCCTCATAGCCCTGTTCTAAACACTCATAGAACACTCATGAGTGTAGGAGATCTATGCTCATTCCCTTGGATACTTACATGGAGTCAATGCGCATCCAACTAAATACACACAGGCTTCTCTAGGTGTAAAGGCATGCATTTTTATTTAACACATTACTGCTGATTTTCTAAATAGAAGACTACTGGCTTACTGTCAATAACAAGAGAGGCAGAAGTGACTGCACTGAGTAGCTGTAGCAATACAAATGAGATCTAGGCACAAAAATAGGTTTTCATGAACTAATTTGGGGGTGTTTATAACTAGCAAGATATTTTCCTTTCTTTTTAAAATTCCCCATGGTTTATATGAAAGATCAAAGTTATTAAAGCTTTACAGTGCATTTTTTTGGTCAGTTATGATCATAATGTATTAGCTGACATTCCAAGCAGGCTGCTCCTGGAGTCAGTGAAGTGTTACTATATTAAGCAATAATATTTGCAAATTCAAAGAGATCGCAGTTTGTAGTCATGAAATGTTTTCCATTAATAGCAAACAATAAGAGGTTAGCTGGGTATTTAGAGAGATAAGCGCTTTTGTTTGGTATGAATTGCAGAGTCCCAGATTCAGAAAAAGAAAAGATAAATCTAATTTCCATCCTAAAAGAGAAATGCCTTGTTGCAAGAAGGCAAAAAAAAAAAAAAAAAAAAAAGGCAGTAGAAGCTGATGTAGTTGGAACAGGAAATTGGGATAGTCAAAAGGGTAATTTGACTGTTCTGTCTGTCAGCAGCAAATTCATAATTTATTTACATTATAGCAGGGATGGGAACTTGGCATTGCAGCGAGACTCAAGTCAAGGCTCCAGGTTCTGTCCCCTGAGACTTGACTTGTGCATGAGTCCTAGGATGTGCCAATGGAAACTTGTCCCGCCCGCCCCCCCCCCCCCCAAAACCCAAGTCATTTTGGCTCGAGTCAGGGTCTTTTGTGAAGCAGGCAGCATGGGTCAGGCACACTAGGGCATGGACCAAAAAGGACCGGGCAAGGTGGGAGTGGGTCGGACAGAGTGCGTGAGATCAGGGACAGAAGCCACAAGCAGGAGCAGGGTCACGTGGCAGCAGCTGGGTGGCTTACGTTGCAAGTATGACCCAATCCTGTGCAGCACTACTCATAAGTAGTCCCATTACACCGGTCATTGAATGAGGCTTCCTCCTTCCAGGTAATCGCTAGGAATCACATTCCTGTGTGATCGCTAGGAAGTGTCCTCCTCCTTTCTCCTCCTTTCCCCTCCCTGGGCTTCTCCACTAATCCTAAGGCAAGAACCTTTTGGGCTCCTCCTTCTGACCGGCCTTGGCCAAAGAAAAAATCAGACCGTCTGTCCTTCGTCCAGTCCATCTCAGGAAGCAGCTAGCTCAGCTACAGCCAAACTGAAAAAGTCTCCATAGGTGGCTTCTGCTTGCCCCGGAGTCCTTCTTGATGCGACCGATTGGCTGCCAATTGGCTGCGCTGAGTGAAGGTTCTCGGAGTGGGCACAATATACCTATAGAGACTTTATCGGCCAATCAGCCACACCAAGAAAGGCTTCATTGGCGGCTTATGCCCGTCCCAGAGTCTTCATCGGCATTGCTGATCGGCTGCAATTACATCTGGCACTGCCAATTAGCCACACTGATGAAAGCTCTTGGGCAAAAAGCACCCACGGAGCCTTACTCAGCATGGTCAGAGCAAACCATGCCAGGAATAACTGGGGGGCCGGTGGGCAATAGGACCTGCCACACCCCCATGTGGTGCCAGGCAGCCTATGGGAGTGATGCCACTGGTAGAACATGTTTGCATCATGTGGTTAAATGTTTCATTGTTTAAAATACATTGTACACTTACTCTGTGACTTATGATCTGTAATCTGTAACACATCAAAGATCCAAAGTACTTTAAAAATATCACTAAGGGCCAGCAACCTATCACATTCAATGCATAAGGTAGCCCAGCATGTTTCACCTATACTAAAACAATAAAAGCACAAGGGAAGGAGGAGCTGATCAGGACTGGAACTACAGTGCCTGGGAACAGATGTCAATAGTTTATTCTCTCTTGCATTAAGTACCAGCTTGGCAGTTCATTATAACTGGGACCATGGCGAGAGTTACGTGCCCTCCTCTCCTCATACAGCAGTCCTGGTTCTTATTGGAAATCTGCTGTTGCTTTGAAGGGGAAAGAAATCCACACACACCTGCCAAACCCACATTTAACGTAACATGTAGTTTGACCCTCCACGACAGTGGGCATCTGTATCCATTGCCGGAGAAGATGTGTCTTTTCCAGTTTACCTGTACCTCATGTGACAGTATACCTCTGAACACCAGGGGGCAGCAGCAAGGAAGGGCTCTGGCCTTCAAGCCTTGCTGTTTGTTTGGCCAGCCTATCAAAGAGAATGTTGTTGATGGCATTTGGTCTGATCAGCAGGATCCTTTTTTGTTTCTATGGGATCAATAAGTTGCCTGTTGTCCCGTGGGCGATTGACTCTCCTGCTCCTACACACTGGGCCAGCTCATCAAATAGCAAGTGAGCCCTTGGCTTCTTGGACCCTTTGATCAATAAAGATTTGGGTGAATTCCAACAGCCAGTTTTTCCCAGATGGCATTAGCCCATCCCATCATCAGTTGAGAATCAAATATAATGAGGCTGTGAGAATGGGTCACAATACTTGGATCACCTGCTCTATCCTTTTTCAGATGCTGCATGTAGAAGAGGTCGCCAACTTGGGATTGTCCCTGACAAGTTCGTGTCAGCACATAGTTAGCAGTTTACCTTAATTCATTCCACGTACACCAGAAGACGTTAGACTTGAGCATTGACACAGCTCTGCAGAGACACATCAGGTGCTGCAACGAATTCTTTGTTCTGTTGGTAGTTGTACGATTCCTGTTCCAGCTCTGGGAATTGCACCAAAAAGATGGTAACTGCTTGGTGGAAAGGTTACTTGGTTGTCCCTCCAGTTTGAATCACTAGTACTTTGAAAGGAGCATTTGCTAGTCATTGTAACATGAGCTAAGGGCTCAATCCAGAGCCCTTCAGCATGGGCGGTATGTGTACAACACCTGCACTGGTGTCGAAAAACGTGCCTTAAGATACATTCAACATGGGTGGTCAGGGCTTACTGTTCATGCTGGAGCAGCGCTAAAGCTCATTGCCCGGAAGTGGTGAGGCAGTGACTGCAACCATTAAGTGAACCGGCTGCTGGCTATGGGAGATTCTGGGAGGGGCAGGAGGGCATAATGGGGAGGGGAAGGGGTGGAGATGGGGTGAGACTGTTGGCAACCTTCTCCACCGGATCCTTACCTCTGTGTCGGCCTGAAATGGTTGGCCTCACCAGGGGCATAGCTAATGAAAGTGTAGCCCAGTGCAGAGGGCAAAATGTTGCCCCGGAAGTGACATCACAACAGGAAGTGACATCACAGATGTTTCTTCTTTTTTTTACCATAACTTTTGATATAGTAAAGCTATTACACTCTGGCTTGTTTCATTGCATTCTGCATTGAATTACCTTTCCATGATAATTCACACATTTATTCACACATACCAAGGTTTTCACAGTTTTGGCCACTAATGTCAAGCTCAGCTTGTGGCCCCCCTAAAGCTTGTTGCCTGGTGCAATTGTACCCCCCTGCACTTCTTTAGCTACGCCCCTGGGCCTCGCCTCTGTGCCAGCAAAGTTGCCAGCACAGAGGTGAAGAGACTCATCGCCTGTCCTGCGCCCTTACTGTGGGTAAAGGGATGAACATCCCCTTCTCCCACGGAGCCTCCTGTGGCTGCCCGTGGGATGCAGCGGTAACAGGATAGCAGCTGTGCCCATGGCAGCCAGGCAGCTCAGAATTGGTACATATTGTACATCAGAATACTGAAACAGATTGCTTTCAAAAGTCATTTTGGGATAGGAGTGGAAATAGAACGTCATGCAAAGTGTATTACATTAATGGCATGACTGTTCCATTGAAGAGGGTACAGCTTATAAATGAGAAGTCAGTTATTTAAAATCGTTTACTTCTTGCCTTTCCGCATAATGGCCTAATCGTATAGTACCGGGTGCAAGGGAGTGCCAACAGGATCCAAGCATCTTGTTGTCTCATGCCTCCCTGGGGCACCTGGTGGGCCGCTGTGAGATACAGGAGGCTGGGTTAGATGGGTCTTTTGGCCTGATCCAGCGGGGCTCTTCTTATGTTCTTAAGCACAGTAATGCGTTGGTGAGGCTCCAGATCAGGAAATATAAGCAACAATAACACTTTGTCAGTCCTGCTGGAAGCATTTTGTGCCTCACTCCAAAACACATTGGTCTGACATTCCCTTGATTTCAGTGTAGTGGTTTAAACATTGGATTGCTGAGAATATTTCTACAACTGGTTTTTTTAAGACTAAAAATGTATGCAATTGCTCATTCCGATTTACTGTTCTTGGTCATAGCTAGTTATTAGTTAGGTTACCGCCCCGAGCACCTGAGATCAAATGTCCTGCTCCCAAAGAAGGTGTAAAAACGGCCCAGGCCAAATGAATTGGAGAAACTGTGTTCCTTGTTCTTGAGGTATGCTGTTAGGGTTCACGATTTTTAGGATAGACTGTGAGGGCACAGTCTGAACCTGGAGTTAGGCCAGCATAGTTACAGTAGGCCAGGGATACTGTAGAGTACGTTTGGACCACTCTCGGAGTCAGGGAGGATGGTGCACTCCTGTGTGCTGGCCTCACTGACTCCAGACATGGTTCAAACATACTTTATGGTGTCCCTGTGCTGGCCAAACTTTGCTGGCCTAACTGTGATGGCCTAACTCCAGGTTAGGATTGCGCCTTGAGTCTCCTTGGTTTGAGTGCAGGCCAGGGAAGTGTATTGGAAAAGGCAGGAGCCACCCTGAGGGTAGGGAGTGGTATCAGCAAAGGCCCCTTGTCCAGTGGTGGCATCCAAATGATTTAAGAACAGGAACTCACTTTTGATTGGCACGTGTCAGGACCCGCCCACCGGAAGTGATGTCATAAGCCAGAGGCTGGCGGAGCCCAGGTCTACCCGCGGCTGGTTCCTAGCCAGCGACGACGTCAGCGACAAGTGGGCGGAGCCAGCCAGTTCTGTACAGCGCCTAGCACCTACAGAACAGAAAGCGAAGAATTCCCCCCACCCCAATTGCAGCTCCAATAGTGATGGGGACAGTCTCCCAAAGAAGCCTCACATCCAGAGCGCCTGTGAAACGCTCTGGACTGGAGAGACAGCGGAGAAAGCCTTTCCTTGGTCTTCGCGGCTAGGCGAGGTGGAGTTACTCAAAATTGCCAGGGAAGTTGAAAATTGGCATGGGGGCAGCAGCCTTGAAGCCGAGGCTGGCTGAGCAGAATGAGGCAGGAATCTGTGGAAGGGGCTGAGGGGCAGCACCACTCCGGACAGCACCCTTGGGCGCTTCCCCACACCAAAGCCCGCTTACGCCTGGCACGTCAGGAGGGCAGCTTCAAAGAGTTCTGGCTCCCCTCCGTCCCCTCTGGGGCCCCCCTTGATTCACCACCGCACCCCCAGGACGCCCCTTCTCCCAGTGGGCTGCAGACTCACCAGAGCAGCTGCTGACTCCATGTATGTGGCTGGAAGGAGCAAGGAAGGGGGCTGTGCAGGACGGGACTTCCTCACTGAAGCCCTTCCCCCTTCACCCCTCTAGGAATCCAGAGTCGCTCCCTTTAACCCTCTGAGTGCTGGCCAACCAAGAAGAAAAGCTCTTTGCAGAGGAATCGAGAGGAGGGGGGAAGCGCCGTGGAGTGAAGTGGGCGGAGTCAGCCCTAATTTTAACAAGTGGAACTGAGTTCCCCCGCGTTCCCCCTGCATGACATCACTGCCCTTGTCCCAGATAAACCAGGGATTATAGGGTTAATCCCAGAAGGTATTTGTAAACCTTGCACAGGTGCAGATGGGCGTGGCTGATGAATTAAAGCCTGCCCACTGATTGATTGGGATATAGAACCCATAGTATAAAGTTGGAGGCAGCCGAGGGAGAAAGGGACCTGGGAAGGTCCTGGAGGAGGGCACCAGGTAGATGCTGGACTGCCGGCTGTGTGCTGGCTGGCTGGCTGGCTGGCTGGACGGACTGCCTGCCTGCCTGCCTGCCTGCCTGCCTGTTGGATGGCCTGAAGGAAGGACTGGCTGAAAGAGTGGCTAGAGGAAGGACTGCCTAAGGTAAGCTTGTTGTGGGGAACAGTTGTTTGGCTGCCATGCCCCTGGAGCCACCAAAGGGAGGAGGCAGTTGTAGCTGTCTGGGACAAGCTGACTGCCTATTGTTTGGTGGTGGGGTATTTTGAGCAAAGCCAGTGATGAGGGCAGTCTGGAGGAGGCTGACCAGCCAGTGATCTCAATCGAAGCTGCTGAAAGAGCAGTGAGTGACTGACCCCCTCCCTCTTGCCTATCTCTGAGGCTGCTCTGTGGGGAAACTAGTTAGCCTAATTGAGGTCCTTGGGGAAGCCCGGCAGGGAATTTGGCAGAGCCTAACTTTAAGTTCTCTGTTGCAGGATGGGATTTGGCGGAACAGGAAGTATGTTCTATTATTATATTGGAATGCAGGAAAATAGCCACATATATGTTTTTGCTGGGAGGGTAGCTAGCCTTTTGGCAGACTTCTCCTTACAATATTGAGGACCTCTTTAGGAGTAGTTCCAAAGAAGACTCTTGCTGAATATCTCCTTATTGATCCCTTCTCTTTGCTGAACAGAGGCTACATCAATGATGGCATACCAGCTGTGTGGGTCATTATGCTTTGTTGATGAGACTGCTCCAGTAGTCAGGGAGGTGACTTCGGCACTCCGATAGCTAAATGTGACACTGAGTTTGCCTTTCATCTCTTTCCAGTTCATCCAGATGATTTTGATCTTTTTGGTTTCTCATTTGAAGGCCAGTATTACAGGGAACAGGACTCCATGGGTGGATTATTCTGCTTCATGTTCTGCCTTGAAGAAATTCTGTTCACTGCCTGAATGAACTATGCAGGACTTGTGAGGTTTTGGGACACCAGTTTGCAGGATCAGTGGTTCCCAAACTGTGGGTTGGGACGCATCAGTGGGTCACAAACCAATTTTTGGTGGGTCATGAAACTAACAAGGGGGGGGGAATTGGAAACTGACAAGGAAAACAAATTGAACATATGGAAACTGAAACAGAGGAGCTTATGGATGTATACTCGCCAGTAGGCCATCATGTGTTGGTTCTCTTCAAAGGGGAGGCCCACAACACCACCAGAATGGTCCTGATCCGATGAATGTGGAGCTCAACAAACACCCCAAAGGCAGTCCCCTGCCCATAGTAATAAAAAGGATAAAAAAGTTTCACCTTACCAGCTACTCAAGCCTCTTAGAGAGTAATCTCAACCAACTTTCCAGCACTGACATAGCTGTTACAATGGGGCATGTGCTGCATCCTGCAGTTGGTGGGGGGCAGTCATGGAGGCCTCCTCAAGATAAGATAAGGGAGCTGCATTAATCTTACCCCAGTGCTGGAAAGTTGGTTTGGATTGCACCCTTACTCTCATAAAAGGTGGGTCCCAATAAAGTGTCTTTCTTGGGGTGTGGCCGCAATGTGCAATCGGGCACAGCAGGTGAGGCAGAACTGAAAAGTGCCATCTCTGTGATCACACAAACACAACCCACTGGCTCTGAACAGCTGGAGCCTGTAGGTTGTAAATGTTTGCAGGATCACAGCCACCACAGCAACAGCTGCTGCACTTTTCAATGAATGACAATAGGCAATTCTGCCTCACCTTCCACACCTGCACTGCACATTACTGACCTCTTTTCTCTGTGTAGTCATGGTGGAGAAACAATCACATAAACCAGGTGGCCCATGAAAACAGCCTGCTACCTTTTCGGTGGCTGCAGCTGCACTTTTGTCACTGTAATGGCTCTGTGTAGTACATGGTTGGCACAAACCGTTCTCCCTGCAGTTGGGTATCCATGATCCTGTGGAGAAAATAAAGAGGACGTGCATTTAGTGATGGAACATATTAGGAGCTGGTGAATCAAATTTTGGGCATCCTCCCCATTTTTTTGATCCATTTTGAGTTGGAGCCCAGACCGGCCACTTCTACCCTGAGATAGCACTTTGTTTTCACCCGGAAACTGCAACAAGGAAATTAAAGGAGCAATCCTAACCTGGAATTAGGCCGGCACAGTTTGGCCAGCACAAGGGACACCGTTAAATATGTTCGGACCACTCTCGGAGTCAGAGAGGCCAGCACACAGATATGCGCCATCCTCCCTGACTCCGAGAGTGGTCCAAACATACTTTATGGTGTCCCTTGTGCTGGCCAAATTTTGCTGGCTTAACTGTGCTGGCCTAACTCTAGGTTAGGATTGTGCTCCAAGTCCAGAGGGACACTATTAATTTCTAACTCCTTTCTGTTGTTACCCTTTCCTTGCACTCTGAGTGATCAAACTGATAAGGCAGACACCCAGTACACTTCCCTAAGTTCTGATACCCCTGAAAGTTGAGTTGGGGACAATGTTAATTTTAATGTTGCCTTTCAGCAGCAGTCCTGGGGAATTGAATCTCTTTATTTCAACCATCTGTTTCTTTGCCATTTTAGACAGGCACAATTTTTCCTACTGTGCAAGTCTAGCAAGAGCAAACATTAAAAAAAAAAATCAAACTTACTGATGTCCCAATTTAAATTTGGGAGAGGATGCTCTGGAGAAGAAGATGTCATTAGAAGATAGCAAAGCAGAGCAAAAAAGGCAAAAATAGAGGGCAAACATGGGATAAGGCCAAAAATGGACAGAAATGAAGCAGGGGGGAAGAGAGGAGCACACTGTAGCAGTTACAGGGCAAAGGTTGCCTGCTTGTGATTTATCTGAGGAAGGTCTACTGTAGGGCCAATATAACTGACTGACTGTGTTTTTATCCTGCTTTTCTCCCCATATGGGTGCTCCACCAGTTATGGCCTACCACTTCTAAGATTCAGAAGCAGGACCCGAACATGGGGGTGGATGAAATACTTTACCTAAATCAAGAGCAATAGGGTTGCCAGATACAAACTGGGACAGCATGCCTCTACCTTTAACTATTGTATTAGAAGAGGGAGTTTGGGCAGGTGCAGCTCATCATGGAAGGGTTTCAAAAGCTGTACCTGCCCAAATTCCCAGTTCTATACAATGGTTAAAGGAAGAGGCACTCTGGCCCCATTTATGTCTGGTAACTTTCCCCAGAGGTATATGGGGGCTGGCTACAACACCCAGTACAATGTGGGGGGGGGGGGAAACTGAAGGTCAAATGTCTTAAATACTTTTTCAATACTCAAATACTTATTTCTTGATTCTATATGGGGTGTCCAGCTCTTGCAAGATCTTACTAATGAGACTTATATTAGTGGAGCCAGAAAAAAGCATTATTAGAATTACTGTATAGTTAGGGTTACCAGATCCAAACTGGGACAGAGTGCCTGTACCTTTAACCATTGTATAGAAAAGGGAATTTGGGCAGGTGCAGCTCATCATGGAAGGGTTTCAAAAGCTGCACCTGCCCAAATTCCCTCTGCTATACAATGGTTAAAGGTAGAGGCACTCTGTCCCAATTTGTATCTCGTAACCCCATCTATGGTAGGGCTAGTAGGACTCTAGGGCTGCAATCCTAGACACACTTCCCTGGGACTAAGTAATGATGAATGTCATAGGCCTTCTGAGTAGACATGCAGAGGCTTGCGCTGTAAGGCTTGCCATTTGTGGGATAGGCACCTCTCTTTTTGATGTGGTCTCTCAGAGTCCTCAGCACCTGCTTGTCAGCAAGAGCCAACAGGGTGTGGCAGCCAGAAGGAGAGACAAAAACTCCTGTAATCACAGGCAGTGGGAATCATGGGAACCAGGGCTGCTGGCAAGACTTACAGGCTAGAACAGTGGTATTCCAACGTTTTAGACCGGGACCCACTTTTTAGAATTGCACTCATGCCAGAACCCACCAGAAGTGATGTCATTAACCTGGAAGTGATGCTGTGGCAGGAAGTGACATCATCAAGCAGGAAGTGCTGTCATTATAACCATATAAAATGACCCTCCTGAAATGTAAACTGGCATTCTTGGACTGTAGCAATTGTACAACCGTGAAACATCCCTGACAGAAAACAAGATGAGGACAAAATATGATGTAAAAGCACTGAACTAAAACAAAATTTAGAAAAAACCCTCACTTGGAAATTCAAACTGTTAACACTCCCAAAAGGAATATAGCAAGAGTCAGGTCTGCAGCTTCCAGGATGCCTGCTCCCAATTTTCTGAGACCCACCTGATATCAGGTCAGTTTGAATAACACTGGGCTAGGAGATCTGTAATAGCCGGATATGCATATCTACTCAGAAGTAAGTCCCATTGGGGCTTACTCTCAGGTAAGTGTGCATAGGATTGCAGCCTAAGTAAGCGAGACAGCCTCCCTCTTCCCATTGCATTGAAGAACTGACACTAGATCCAGGGGACAGAGAGGAGTGTCGAAAGGAGGTTTGTCCATCATGTATAATTCAGACACATACATGCTCTCCTCCCATGTCTGGCTATAAATACTAATCAGGCAACCGGAAACACAGGGAAGTTTTGACAAGG
The DNA here is from genome assembly GCA_029204185.1 of Lerista edwardsae. Classification (NCBI taxonomy): domain Eukaryota; kingdom Metazoa; phylum Chordata; class Lepidosauria; order Squamata; family Scincidae; genus Lerista; species Lerista edwardsae. The sequence continues at coordinate 20,716 of JAJKFI010013518.1, forward strand.
GAGCAAAAAGAAGCCAAATCAGACACCAATCAAAACAGTCAAGACCTTTTACAAGGGGGTGGGGAGGGGGCTGTGCCATAAGTTTATACCAGGCCTGAGAAATGCAGTTTGGGAAGCCTTCAAAATAAAGGGAGGGATTTGCTTGCAGTTGCTGAGCAGCCACCTATGTCTTATAAAAATACATGAAATGGAATTAGTATCTGCCTTTACCATTATATCCTGGAATTTGCAAGAACATTGGGTAAAAGTGGTGCTACTCTTGTGAACAGGGTGATCAGATACAATTGAGGATACCTTGAATCATTGTTTAGAACAGAGAATTTTGGCAGGTGCAGCTTTTGAAACCTTCCAATATTGAGCTGCACCTGTCAAAATTCCCTCTTTTATACAATGGTTAAAATAGAGTTACCAGATACAAATTGGGACAGAGTGTTTCTACCTTTAATCATTGTATAGCAGAGGGAATTTGGGCAGGTGCAGCTTTTGAATCACTTCCACGATGAGCTGCACTTGCGCAAATTCCCTCTTTTATACAATGGTTAAAGGTCTAGGCATGCTAAGAACATAAGAAGAGCCCTGCTGGATCAGGCCAAAGGCTCATCTAGTTCAGCTTCCTGTAACTCATAGTGGCCTACCAGATGCTTCAGGGAGCACGCAACAAATAAATACCTGCATCTTGTTGCCACTCTTCTGCATCTGGCATTCCGAGGTAAAAATTTTCTATACAATATCTAAAGGTATAGGCACAGTGTCCCAGTTTGGCACAGTGTAGGTATAGGCACAGTGTCCCACCCTATATATAAGCGCTCTCTCTCTCTCTCTCTCTCTCTCTCTCTCTGTGTGTGTGTGTGTGTGTGTGTGTGTGTATTGGCACACTACTGGCA
>JAJKFI010013521.1:0-22516 GCA_029204185.1 Lerista edwardsae
TGCTGCTTGAGCCGGCCCTGCATTTTGGCCACCCTGGCAAGCAGTGGCATTCACAGGGGGAGGCAAAATGCTATGTTTTTCAGGCTCTTGAATGCCGGTGTAAAGCAGTCCTCCCCCCTCTCGCTTTCAGAGCCATTTGCGGCAGTGAAAGCCAAATGGGGACGTCTCCTCCACTTTGCTTTCACATAACAGCTGCAAACGGCTCTGAAGGGGAGAGGCTGCTTCACACAGGCTTTCATGAGCCTGAAAAACGTAGCATTCCCCCTTCTCCAGGAATGCCACTGCTAGGGAGGAACTGGGACCTGAACTGGCAGATAACATCGTGGTAAGGATTTTCTCTACCTCCACAGTATAGGACAGTGATGGCGAACCTATGACACGCGTATCAAAGGTGACACACCACAACGTTTGGGGTGACACACCAGCATTCACCAACACCTGACAAAAACTGAGTTTATTTATCTCATTTTTCATTTTTGTAATTATCTGAAGTTTCTTTATGTAATACATAAGGGAAGGGGAGGACTGGGCACATGATTGGACTATATTTCTTCTTTAAATAAATGACTATAAAGAATTTTCTCTTTTGTTTGGGAGTGGTATTGACACACCAGCAGACTCAAGTTAAGCATTTTCTGAAGTTCTGACACACTGAGCCCAAAAGGTTTGCCATCACTGCTATAGGCACGCAAGCACTCACAGCTATGCTTTTCCACAGGTAAAGGGTGTCAGAATCCTTCATTTCAAATCTTAGCATTTATTACAGGGGCAAGAAAGAAAGTGCAAAATCTATCAGGTCACACAACATCACTGAGCAAGGTGGAAGGATTTTAGCAGCTGATTTCCCACAATGGGGCAGGGGACCTTCTTCCATTATCTGATTAAAATATTGGAAATCAAATCGGTTCGCTGATAATTAGCCTCTGAAGCAAGACGGCTTCGTTGCAAGTTTGATGCACTGATAATAAAAGGCTCGGAGTTTAATTAAACTCTTATTAGCTATAATTGTTTCGCAGTTCAAAACCAGATGACAGTGTGGCAAACAGAGACAAGGTGCTTGCAAAGTCGGGCCTACCCAGAATTCCTGTGCACATAGAAGAGTATTTGCATTTCCTCCATGCGGAAATTGCTGGGGTCTCATATAGGTAAAATTTTGCACTGCTATTAGTAATCACTGTTGGAAAAACAAAGCAAGCATTTACAAGGGCAGAAAATACCTACTTTTGTGGCATTTAAATGCTTTTCAAGCAACTGGATTTTAAAAAAAGCAGAGAAAAGAGAGACAAACTAGATCTATTTATGGTTTTTAAAAATACTGACTGACAAAACTGAAAGTGTTTGGCTCTTGCCAAATGCTCTGCGATGGTGGGTTTCATATATGAAAGACTGCTTTTACATCAGTAGCTATAGAAACACTCCAATTACTGGACACTTCGGTATAATGACACACAGCTATCCACTTGCTAAGCAACTAATAACAGCCCAGGATCAACACTGAAGTTTGATCAAGTCCACTTGGATTATGCTATCTCCGACTTAAAAATGTAAAGGTCATATAACAAAGATAGTCCTCTGCTCCCAAAGAAGCTTTGTGATAGCTGGTTTCATGCCATTTTTTTTCTTAGATAATGTAAATGAATAAAAAGAAAGTACGTTTCTGATACTCTCCACTTCTCTCACACCCACACAGATCTGGTTTAGGAAAGGTAAGGATGCACTGCAGGACAGTAGTGAAGCCAGAGGGGTGTGTGCAATAAGTATGACAGGCACCACAACGTGCCGCGATAGCAGCTTCTCCCACTCACCACTGAGCCATTCCAGGCAGCGACAACAATGACTACAGCAGCAAGTAGGAGGGGCCAATTACACAGCACATTGCAGTGCCTGTCGTACTTACCATGCCGCCAAATCTTTTGCTATGCTACAGGTGCATGAAAAGCTAACCATCTAAGAGGCCACAGTAGTAGTGCTGATGGTTCCTGCTCTATTCTACTGCCTCAGGACGCAATCCTAACCTGGAGTTAGGTCAACACAGGCCCGCAAAGTGGCACAAGGGCCACCGCAAAGTATGTTTGGACCACTCTCGGAGTCAGAGAGGGTAGCACACAGACGTGCACCATCCTCCTTCACTCCGAGAGTGGTCCAAATGCACTTTACTTTTTACTTTGTGTTGGTCAAACTTTACTGGCCTAACTGTGCCAGCCTAACCCCTGCAAATACCGAGGTCCCGCTTGTACATGTGGAAATACGAAGAGACAGCCTACCTATTTCACACACCGAAGGGCCATGTTCCAGGAGACAAGAAACCACATCGAAAAGAATAGTTGGACGCCATCCCTAAGAAACAGGCGTTGGGTTTCCCTGCCCAGCAGCGCCAATACAATCAACAGGCAGTATTTGCCAGCAATTTTTCCTGCCAACTGGAACTGTACAAGAGCTGAATGAGGACACGACCGTGTTCTTGTGCAGCTACAATTTCTGATGACAGTGTTGCACAAAAGGAGAACCCTCCAGTGGCAGTTGTCACACTGATCGACAATGAAAGTCATTTTGCAGGTGTCAGGGAATGAGTGACTTGAAGTTAACTCCACTGCTCTTTGGATAAATCCTGGATTTTTGGACAACGTTTCAGTGCCACCAAGTAGAAGGTCAGCAGTACAATATTAACCTGATCTCCTAACAAAAGGCGTGACTAATGGGACGGGAGAGTATACAATGCCCATTTCTAACATTCACCTCTGCAACGCGGACTCTGTCATTGCTTTTGCCGTTCCGAGATGGGGCTTTGTTACAGGCTATTAACCTGGGCCGCGAGCTTGACTGATAAAACGTTACTCAGAACACCAAAGGCAAAAAGGTGCGACAGCCCAACATGAAAAACAAAACACAAAACCCTGTGTTGTGCTTGTCATTGACCACTGTCGCTTGAATGTGGGAGAGGAACTCTGATCAATCCAGCAGCTGAAACGACATTCTGGGAATTTGGGTTGAATTCTGGTTTCGGCAGGTTTTCAGTTCACGCCTTTAGAACATTGCAAAAACGTGTGACTGTTCTAAAAGTACACTGGGCTTGGCAGTTTTTCAGACTACAGAATGTAATAAAGAAGGAAGCGTCGAGAACAGTGTTTCCCAAACTGTGGGTCGGGACCCACCAGGGGTTGCGAGTCAATTTTGGGTGGGTTGTAAAAAGTTTTTGAAACAAAAAAGCCTTTGCAAACACCCTTGCCTAGTTTGCAGAATAAAATGGTAACCTGTGGTATGATGCTATCTCCATACCCCCAAATTAAGATGTCACGGTTTCTGATTTTTTCTAGTAATTAGTGTGCAGTGATCATGCGTAAACCCAGTTTCTGCCTTTTGTTCGTCTTGGAAGTCCCTAACTGCACATCTTGCTCTCCAGTTCAGTCTTTTGGGTGCCCTGGAATAATTGTAGAGGTTTGGGGGTACAATCCAATTCAATTTATCAATTTATAAAACCTTTTATTGGCATGGTAAACAAAAGAAGGAAGAATTCACAACAATAGTAATTGATGCCTTAGCATCATTAAACAAGGTTGAAGTAGTCATAGAGATACAGATTTAAAAAAAAATATATATTGGGAAAACAGGGTTAGGGGAGGGGTTTTGACTTAGATACCGCTAGTAAAAAATCCGCTACCGAGTTGGAAATGATGGCCGAGTTATCGCTTAAAAGAATAGGCAAAGGGTCAACAAAGGAGGCAGAAAGAGAAGACAAGTAGGGTTCAAGGAAATTATTCCGTAAGTGTTGATGAGCCGGGCAACGAAGTAGTATGTGGCTTAGGGTATCTGGTTCTGAAGAGCAAAAGAGGCAAAGTCTGTTATTATGCGGAATATTTAAGAATCTGCCAAAATGAACAGCTGATGGAAAAATGTTTAGTCTCGCTAGCATAAATGCTCTCCTTTTGCTAGGATTAATTAATTTACTGAAATAATTAGAAGGGCCACCAAGAGAAGGGGAGAGACCAAAAAAATGAGGGGAACAGGTGGGGTTTAAATTGGGAAGTAATCGATTAAGTTCCTGTTCCCAAAGTTTAGATTTGATAATTTGATGCGCTCTATGAAGATTAATGTCTGAGAGAGATTCAGGGGAAAGGTCTAAAGATAAGAGTTTGGCGTCAAGAAGTTTGAACCACTTGGATAGAAAAGGGTCTTTTAGTAAATCATTGAGTATAGAATCAGGATGAATATTAAGATGCAATCGAAGCCAAAACTTAAAAGTAAAGGACCAAGCAGTAGTTGAAGGAAGGTGGATACCTAGCTCAAGTATTAGGGTAGACAATCTGATTATATTAGGGACCCCAAGAATCCTTCTGAGCAAAGAGGCAGCTATTTTATCTAGATCTTGATTTGCAGCCTCGATCCAGATTGGGGCTCCATATAGAAGTTGGGGGAGAATTTTAATTTGAAAAATATGAAGAGCAGCAGGAATATACTGGTTGCCTCTGGTATAATGAAATCGAGCGATCGCGTTTAAGCGTAACAAGGCTGAAGAAATGGCATTTTTTCGATGAGGAAGCCAGCTGTGTCGGAAATGAAAAGTAATCCCCAAATATTTAAAAGTCTGAACTTGCTGGAATGATAATTTGTGGAATGATAAGCGGTGGTATGCTGCCGGTACAATCCTTAAACTCCATTTCGAGGGAGAGTCTAGCAAATGTCTACACACATACCATATGTAAGGACTTTAGCAGCCTTAGAAGCACAGGACCCCGATTATTATGACTAATGTATTAATTAATTTCTATATCTCTTTTTTGTCTAGTCAGGGCTGCAGCAGATTGTTCTTTTTTAGAAGTGGGTCCCAATGCTAAAACGTTTAGAAGACCTCTCCGACAAAAAGGCCACTGGAGCAGGCAAGGTGGCAGCAGAGGCAGTTTGTGGGAGGGCAGATCTGGTGGGGAGCAGGCTGGAGCAGTTTAGGGCAGGTGTGGGGACCTGTGGCAAGGGGAATAAAATCCCCTTACCCAGCGGTGGTATGCTGCCGGAACGCTGGGCGGGACATCCGGGTGATCTACAGCCCACCCGTTGCATTACGGAGCGTTACGCCGTTTGCGTAACCAATTACGCCACTTGCGTACATTACACAAACGGCGTAACGCTCCGGAACGCAACGGGCGGGCTGTCAATCACCCGGATGTCCCGCCCAGCGTTCCGGCAGCATACCACCGCTGCCCTTACCCCAAGTTGCACCCCAGCCTGCCCCTAACCTACACTGGATAGGGCACAGGCCAATCAGACTGCCTGTTCCTGCACAGGTTAGGATTGCACCTGCCCTAAGCGGCCTAAGTAAAAAAGATTTTTACTTACTTCTCCCGAGTTCTCTGGCTCCCAGCCACCCACCCACTGTCCTGGTGTTTCTTCTCTATGGAATCTCTCTGGTTATACAGCAGCATTAAAGAGTTTCACTCACCTGTCAGTAATCTGACTTCATAGAACATTTACTCTGAGAGACATCATCCTACAGCACACCGATCACACAAGAAGGACCGGCAGAGTACAACACTCCTCAGCTGAACACACAAACTCATCCCCAATGCCTGCGTAATTATAGTTTTTATGTCAAAGCTTTACAGCTTTATCACCTCAAGCAATATTTTACAGCTGTCAAAAATGATTTATGCAATAATGACTTAAATGGCAAAATAGAGTCCTTGGAGGAAGAGCCGTCACTCACTTCCGCGGCAAATAACTTTATTAAAACACAAATATTGATATGCATGCAGACAGTATCTTACCTCCAAAAATACCTAATCAGATCAGGTTGGAAAGATAAACCAATTGTAGAAAGGATGTTGTAAAGCAGGTGATCAGCAATATTGGACCCGGTTACAGTGCATTTAAACAGCTGGTAATGCCTACTGGGCAACTCTGGAAAATTTTCTCTGTAGGCATCATGGGGCAATTTATGTATGTATGTATGTAGTAATTTCTTAGTCAGTCAGTCAGTCAGTCAGTCAGTCAGTCAACAGGTACTTATATACCGCTTTTCAACACGAAGTTCACAAAGCGGTTTACAGGAAAATAGTAATAATAAAGTTAAATGGTTCCTTGTCCCAAAGGGCTCACAATCTTAAAAAAAAAAAAAAAAGGCAGCCCGCCAGCAACAGCCACCAAAAAGACTGTGCAGGGGTGATGAGGGACAATTACTCTCCCCCTGCTAAATATAAGAGGAACACCACTGGAAAAAGTGCCTCTTGCCACCCCTCACCTGGGCACTCAAGGCAGCTGACAAAAATAAATTCTAACATTTCAGAAAACAATTTTTTAAAAAAAAAATCAATCTATAAAACAAAGCCATCAGCGTACATGCAAACCTAACGAGAGAGCACTAAAAAGCAGCATGTTAAGACCAGAAATGCAAATAGTCAAATCAGAAGTGAACACAAAAGAGATGCACAATAAAACCAAACAATGGTAACAAGGTGACAACAGAGGCAGCAGGAAAAACAATAAAACTGTAAAATATTAAAGCATGCAGACAATAAGCAGCAAGGCCAGGGTCCCAGATTTGTCCCACACAAATCATAATGAACATGCTAAAGGAAACCAAAAAAAAGTTATTCTTAACTGTTTTAATGGTTTTCGTTTTTATTTTTTGTCCTGATTTCTAAATCTCTGTGTGGGCACTGTCCAAAAGCATTGTTGGGCTGATGCCTGCGTGTGGCGTCGGCTCAAAGCTGTTGCGAAAGGGTAGCAAGGTGCGCTGTATCGATGCAGGTAACTGCGCCGACACAGGCGTGCCAAAGCGGGCAGCTGGTAAGCCTGCTTTTCTGGGCAGGGAGGGAAGGAAGGCACTAGGGGGCAGGACAGGGTGAAGGGAAAGCAGTCCCGTGGGAGGGATGGCCAGGGGAGGGGGTGGAGTTTGGATGCGGCCGCACGGCACCAATTTGGGCCGCCACGGCATGCTCAGACGTGCACCTGCTAAACAGCAGGCACAGAGCCAAGCAGGCCCATTGGGGCAGCTGGGCCTTATGCAGGGGTAAGGGGACAAAAGCCCCCTTGCCCTGCGGTGAGCTCCAGAGGCAGCAAACCTGTGTTGGATACACCCAGTGGTGGGATTCAGGGGGTTCGCCCAGGTTCTATAGAACCGGTTGTTAAATGGCCGGGCCCCGCCCACTCGCTTACCTCGGCTGGCTTCGGGGGTTTTTTTTTGGCTCCGGCTATGACATCATAGAACCAGTTGTTAATTCATTCGAATCCCACCACTGGATACACCACAGGTCCAGCCAGCCTGCCTGGTCCAGCGCAGGTCAGGATTGCACTATGTCTCTGTGTTTTGTTGTACAACACTTTGGGCTTTTAGAAAAGCAATATAGAAATTCTTTAAATAAATAAATAACTTTTTAAAATAAAAAAGCCACAACAGAATACTTCAAGAAAGGGGAACATTCTTAGATCGCATGGGAGGGGGTTCCATAAATGCTGTGCAGACACAGAGAAGGCACCATTTCTCACCACTCCCCAATGGCATATCTAAGGTAGGGCAGGTAGGACACATGACCTGGGTACCATTTAAAGGGGGTTGCTAATGAGCAGAACCCGGAAGTGAGGTTGACATCACACGACCTCATGATGCCATTGCCCCGAGTGCCACTGCCCCTAGCTATGCCACTGCCCCTGTAACCTCCACCAAGAGCAGGAAACACAAAAGGGCACCTCAGAGGATCTTAGGAGATGGGTTGGACTATATGGACGAAGATGGTTTCTTAGGTATTTTGGGTCTTATGCCGTTCATATATTTATGCAGTTTTAATTTAACCTTCCTAGCTTGAATAGGATTCCTGAGCTCAAAAGGAATGAGGGTATGCATTTTGCTTCTGTCAGTAGTCCTACTGAGTTCTATATAATCACTCAAGACTTGGGTGTAAATCAGGCTGGGTCTGTTGAATGAATTCTCCATTCCTTTTGATTCTCAGTGATTTTGCAATTGCCCACTGGGAAGCAGCTCACAGAAATATACAGGATTTGAACCTTAAACAAATGGCTCCATTAGGAGAAGGTGTGGGAAGGTAATTGCAAGATGATATAGATGCAGTTTGAACAGGATTCTGGAGTGGGAGTATCAGTTTCCAGAACAGTACATGGATTTCTCTCAGCAACAATTTTTCAAGGATTTTGGAAGAACGACTGTGTGTCAATTTAATTGGATCAATTGCTCCTGGTTGAGTCTGTAACGCTGTCGTCCTCATAATGTAACATCTCATTAAAATGGGGGGGGGGAGAGATGCTCCCATCTTGTGCAAATTGCTTTTACAGTATAGGAAAATCCCAGGAATCTGGGAGCCGTTCATTGACAGGTCAGTGGAAAGTGTTAATTTTAGTTTGCAACATGGGGTAGAGCCAATGGCTAGTTTGAATATCGATCCTTCAACGTCAGCACAGTTAGTGCAAAGCACACCTGACTTTTCCATCTGCAGTGGCAAATCTGGACACACTCAAGACTTCAAAGCCGAGGGACAGGGGAAGCTATAAGGACTTTTCAGAAACAAAAGACATCTGGTTGCCAGTGCCATGATCCTAACCTCACCAAAGCTGAGGTCTGGACAGGCATCCAGAGAAAGAGAACATCATCATCATTCAGCCTAAAAGGCTTGCAAGATGGAATGCAAACTGTTGCAAGTCCACAAATGGTTCAGTCTGTGCATGTAGTGTTACCAGATACAAACGGGGACAGAGTGCCTCTATCTTTAACCATTGCACAGAAGAGGGAATTTAGGCCGGTGCAGGTCCTGCCAAAATGCCCTCTTCTATATAATCTAGATCCAGGGACGTGGTGGCGCAGCGAGTTAATCCGCTGTTGCTGGGCTTTCAACCGCAAGGTTGGGAGTTCGAGACTGCGTGACGGAGTGAGCTCCCGTTGCTTGTCCCAGCTCCTGCCAACCTAGCAGTTCGAAAGCACCTAAAAAAATGCAAGTAGATAAATAGGGACCACTTTGGTGGGAAGGTAACAGCGTTCCGTGCGCTACGGCGTACAGTCATGCTGGCCACATGATCGGACAAAAACACCGGCTCTACAGGCTTTGAAACGGAGATGAGCACCGCCCCCTACAGTCGGTCACGACTAGACCATTCGGTCGTGGGGAAACCTTTACCTTATATAATCTAGAGGCCTACGTAGGGAAGAGGAAAATATTTTTCCTTACGTTGAGCAAGTCTCTCACTTTCACTCACCAGCACAGTTTGCGTCGGGGCCAATGGTGGGGGATACAACTGAGCAGTAAGTAGGGTTAGGTTTCAGCAGTGTCTGGGTGGGGGGACTTTTTCTGTTCCCCAACTACATTCATTCGGGTTCCAAAATGGAAAAAAAATGTAGTAAGAAATCAACGTGTGAGCCACCACCTCAAGCCCACTGAACCTCTATGGTTTCTTTCCTCCCATTTTCATTGGGCAAAGAAAGCCAAGCATTTTCCAAGTGGCAACTAACCATGGTGTTCAGGGAATCCCTTGGTTCTGCAAAGGAGTGAGCAGAATTTGACTGTTGCCCTCTTCCTGAGGGTTTCTGATTAGGAGCAGGAGTGTGGTGGAAGTCTTTTCTTCACTCACTTGACACAGAGGGCAAGCATACCAAGTGGTCACACATACACCCAGGTAAATGGCCTTAACCCAATGTCTCTGCTACCATTGGTGCACAAGTCCCAAACACCATGTTGTCCATGGTGCTGATTGCTCATGATGGTTTCCCCAAAACGTAGTTTTATAACCCTCCCATGCACACACAGTGCCACAAGAAGAGTGAGAGCAGCTAGACTAGGATACTAGCAGGTCAGGGTGTAAAGACTGGTCTGTCTGAAAGCTGGACTGGGAAACCCTATTCAGTGTCACTGATGGCTGACCTTCAGCTACATGCCTTTGAACTTTACATTCAAGATACCTTGGGGAATGGCCTGCAGAACGTTTTGAACTATCAGGAAATTATAACAGACAGGTATTAGGATAAATAAATACTCTGCTTTTAGTGTACCATGTAGAAGATGATCAGAATGTTCGGTAAGGGATATTGATCCCACAGTGATCCCACAGAAGCTACTCTGAATCAGAGCACAATCCTAACCTGGAGTTAGGCTGGCATGGTTAGGCCAGCAAAGTTGGGCTGGCATAAGGGCCACCGTAAAGCACATTTGGGCCACTGTGTGCTGGCCTCTCTGACACCAAGAGTGGTCCAAACATAGTTTATGGTATCCCTTGTGCTGGCCAAACTTTGCTGTCCTAACTGTGCCGGCCTAACTCCAGGTTAGGATTGTACCCTCAGTTTATGTACTGGCTCTGATTATGCTATCGTGTTTGTTCACAATCCATTCATGTTGAACCATACAAGTGGAAAACTTTCTTTGAGGCATTTGCAGAGCGCGCTGCTCCAAGGGTGCGATGAATCACTCCCCAGCAAGGGCCGATGGGTGTGAGAACAGCCACTGTGTGAAATTTAAAGTAACATCCACCTTGTAGCATCTGCCCCTGAGATACTGTACATTAAAGTAGAATTTTTACTGTATTGTGTTTGCATACAATATTATGAATGAGCCGATATGCACATATTAATCACCTAGTTGTTTATCTTCAATCTAATCTCTGATTGCTTCATGGTATCCTAAAGATACACAAAAATACACCCAAATCGGCCTTGCTGCTCTCATGGCCAGCTTAACAGACATGCAACAAAGTAGTACCACAAGGAGAACCAGAGAGGTGTAGTGAGCAGAGTGTTGAATCTGAATCTGGGTTTAAATCTTCACTCAGCCATAAAGTGCACTGGGTGATCTTGTGCCCATCACTATCGCAGTATTGGCACCACAAACTTATCGTAAGTCAATTGCAGTTCAACAGTCATGGCTCTGACAAAGGAATTGTAGGAACTGCAGAATGATGATGATGATGATCAGACTCCTAGGTCCTCTCATTGAACTACAGAGGGAATTACTGTTGAACTACCTTAACTCAGTTGTGTGGATAATACCGTTTTAGCCTAATATGTCAAGCAGGACTGCGGGGAAGTAAAAAACTGGGCAGACCCTATGCATGGTGCCTTCAGCTTCCCAGAAGAAAGGCAAAATACAAGTGTGGAAAATTACTATTATTTATTATTATTATTATTATTATTATTATTATTAAATTGGAAAAATAGTAAGTATATGGAAAAACTGCAGCTCCCTGCCATAACACCCCTGGAACTACAAAAGACGGCACTGCTTGAAACATCATAAATTCTGCGAAGATATTTAGCTGATACCGGGGTATCTGGTGGAGACCCGTATCAGACCAACAATACCCATCAATGATACTTGGGTGATCTTTTTGCTCTACTGACTGTGTTTCATGTGTTTTTAATAATAAATAAAAATAATAATCACTTTTTAACCAAAGGTAGTTCACAAAGCATTTTATGTAGCAAAATAAATCAATAAATGGTTCCCCCAAAACTGAGCCCCCCAAAGGGCTCAGTCTAAAAAGAGATGCAGGAGAGACACCAGCAAAACTGCTACTGGGGAAAAAACACCGTGCTGGGGTGAAGAGGGCCAGTTGCTCTTCCCTTGTGAAACATAAGAGGACACCACTTTTAAAAGGTAAATTTTTTTCCCAGTTAGCAAGTAAATTCATTCATAGTCACTGAAAACCAGAAATCACTTTAGGATAAACACAAACTGGGGCTGTTCAAACTTCATGCAGGTACAGAATGCTTGCATCCGGCTGCCATGTCAGTGATGGCACCTGAGCTCCACTGTACAGATGAACCATTTCTGTGTGCTGTCTTCAGATATTTGCTCTCCTTGAAAGGTGAACACAGGAGGAGCCCCTACCATCACATCGCTTAGCCCCATCTTCGGGCAGCGTTGTGTGTGAACTAGCCCCATCTCTTGCCCTCAGCACATTCAGCATTTGTCTGCAGAGGCAAAGGCTGAACAGGAGAGAGAGTCTCCCATGATTGCCAGCCTGGAACACTCCAAAGCTACAGGCATAGGGAGAAACTCTTTGCAGGCAAATGCTGAATGCCTGGAGGGTGAGAGTGGAGCTGGCTCATGAATGTCAATGGTGAGGTGGGAGTGGGACAAAGTGGTGCAATCCCAGGGGACCCTTGCCTGTTCACCCTCTGCAAAAAGCGAATGCAGTACACAAATTAGATCCGCACTGAATAGAACATGTGAATAGCTATTCCAGTTACAGCCTACCCTGGGTAGACATAGATAACTGGGTACAACTTAACATCGGAGCAGCCCTATCTTCCCTCGAATTATCAAGAATCTCACCCAGAATATCTCTCCCCAAAGAACTACATTCAGATCTTACTAGAAGCAAGAATCACCCTGACATCAGACTCCACAAAAGCTAGCCTTGCCATGCCATCAGAAAATGTGTCACTGCTCCTTTAAAGCATGATTCCTCCTCTATTGTCTCACTGCTCAAATGAATGTAAACAGCACCCTGGCGCATCTCCAAAGCTAATTAAAGCTCCAGATTTGAATATATGAGATTGCTTTGCATTTCCCTTTGAATACACGCACACACACCATGCAAACAAAACGAGAGTACAACATGCTTATGTATTATTCTGACTTGTTTGGTGTCTGACTTATAATGCTGAATAATCAGAAAAGAAAACTAATTTCAGCCTTCAGAAATAATTAGCACTGTCATTCCCTTATCAAGATGGATCATGACAAATGAACACTCGTCTTTAATTTCCTTCAGATTTCACCACCAAACGCATAGCGCTGCACTATTCTTAGTTCCTACAATGACTAATCATGCAAATTATTTTTGTCAGTCTCTAGTCACTATTTTTTAAAGATGTCCAAACTGTCATGTGTTTGAAGCAGGTAGATTCTTTTTAAAAAATAAAAAAAAAGTGTGTTGAAGATAACATTCTAGTGTTCAAAGGCCCATAATTCAGGAAAGAAGCACAGTTCTATCATGTCACATCAACTAACACCAAGGGAGCATCTGACTCACAGTACCAAAGAAACTAATTTTCAAAACATCTTCCAAAATGAGCGAACGATTTGAAATACACTTAAAAGGAAAAAAGCAAGACTACTTTACCATCTTTATGATAATAAGTGACTTCCACTTTCCTTTCCTCTGACCCAAGCAGCGCCTGGGCAATTTGGGCAATGTGATGCCTTTTGGTCTCTGGTCCATGGAGGAAGTCACAGGTGCATGGTTTTTGCATGACATCTGGCCTGGAGAATCCAGTCAACTCACAGAACCCATCATTGCAATAGATGATAGCACAGTTCTGCACTCGAGCATTAGCAATGATAAATTTTTTATCTGCAATAAAAAAGTAATGCATTTTTCAGTCATCTTACATTTCATAAAATCTCAGCTGCCTGAACAGCAGCTATTATTGCATCTGAAGTCTCTGGTGTGGTGAGTGGCACATTACACAGGTGTACCAATGCTCTTGAAAGTAGGTGAACTCTTCAATCAAAAGTAGGTGAATTAAAGTCAAAAAGCTCATGACAAAAATCAATCAGAGCGCAATCCTCACCTGGAGTTAGGGCAGGACAGTTAGGTCAGCAAAATTTGACTGGCAAAAGGGCCATCGTAAAGTGTGTTTGGACCATTCTCAGAGTCAGGGAGTATGGCACACATCTGTGTGCCATCTTCCCTGACTCCGAGAGTAGTCCAAACATATTTTACAGTATCCCTGTGCTGGCCAAACTTTGTGGCCTAATTGTGCCGGCCTAACTCCAGGTGAGGATTGCGCCCCAAGTCAGATCCAGAACATTCTATTGCAAAGTTCATACAGGCATTTCTTGACTTTCACCCGCTGTCATCACTTCGCTCTTTCAACGGCTTTCAATTATAATATAACCACATTTCAAATTGTGTCCATATGCATTCCTCTCTCGTTCAATTTCATCCGCTCTTCCCCAATATTCAGCAATGTTCTTATGTTTATTTTTCTTTTACAATCATTTATTTAGGTTTCGTGTGCATTGGCATGTGTTATATAGTTATTTCACTGGCCAAAACAACCTTTTTATTTAAACAAGCTTTTAACTGCTGATATGCTGGCTGGCATTTTAAACTCCAACTATGGGATCCACGGGGCCTGTCCATTTTAAATTGTTTTTAAAATTGTTTTAATATGGTTTTAACTGTTGCATTTTGTATTGTTTTATTTTAATATTGGTTTTATGTTGTAAGCTGCCTTGGGGTTACATGAGGCAAAAAGGCGGGCTATAAATTCAATAAACAATAATAATGATTTGAAGACTCCTGAAACGCTTTGATTGCCACAATGATAACTGCAGGGTTTTTGCATCGAAGAGAGTAAATTATTGGATTTCATTAGAAAACATGAAATTTTGGATTTCATTTTAAAAAAAAAAAAAAGATTATGAAGACACTGCAAACTGGCCATGAAGCAAGTTCCTTCCACTTGGCTCATTTTTTCATTTGTTTCGGCACTAGTAACACACATGAATGGGCGGCTCTAACATGTGCAAAAACCATATTCTAGAGACCGTTGGGGTGGGGAGGTGTGGTCCTTTGAACTGTAGGCTCAATTATTACTGTACAAGCCAGAGGCGTTTCTACAGGGAGGGCAAAGCTCTAAGTGTTGCCAGAAGCCTTACCCTGTCATGTAAATCCCTCCTCTCCCTTGCTTCTGTAGCCAGTAAGCAACGCCAAGATGTTGCTGTTCCCTGTACTGTGAGCATTGGCTAAAACGGTGCAGGAGAGGAGTGATTTCCATTGCAAGGTAAGGCTTCTTGCAAAACCTAGAGCTTTGCCATCCCTGTAGAAACGCCACTGGTACAAGCCACATGGAAAAGTGAGCCAGTGATTCCTCTTGAAACACTCACAGGAGTGTTCCCCCTAGACAAGTTAGCTTGCCTGTTCATTTTCTCAAACCCTCATCCTTTTCAATGAGAAACATAGCCTTGAAACCAAGTCTGTCTGGACCAAAGCAGGATTCAGTTTTTCACCTGGCTTCCCTCTTTGTCTTCCTCAGAGCTGTCATTTGAGAGCTGTGCGCATGATTTTTCTTCTGTGAATGGCATACAATAGCTAATGTTTTTTAGAGTAAAAGCTTGAGGAGAAATCTGCAAGGCTGGCGGCATCCTATATGATTTCTCCAGGTTTCCCTTCACTCTTTGCATGCTACATCAGCTGACCGTAATTTACAGCTACTCCCAGAGAGAGTGTCCGATTATTTACACGAGTTTGTCGTGTCTCCCCTGTCACTCAGTGCCCTCATTAGGCACAGCCTCACAGAGATAAATAAGTCTGCTGACTTTAATAGGCTACTTACATCCCCAAAGGACTGCAGGATCTGACCTTTATATTTCTTACGTGAGTTTTGAGTCTATTACATTGCTGGAACTAGCACTTGCCATTAGAGATACATCTGCTGTAAATGCGGTTAATTCTAGGCTTTTGAAAATGCGTAATGAACACATGCTCCTCCGGAGCACTTTTAGGGGTTTGGGGGGGACCTGTTTGGAATCGATTAGATATTTAAAGAAATGTGTGTGTGCCGAACACTGTATTTCAATATCCAATTTCCACAGTATTAAGACCAGGTCAAGTCAGGTGTTATTGTCCTTAAGAATCTTTACCTGTCACCATCAGAGCAAGACAATATACTGGCGAACTTTACATTCTTGGCTAGGAAACCAACCTAGACCATCAGACAGAAAGCCAAATGACAGGCAACAACATCCCCTCTAGAAATGCATTTGGAAATTGACTCCGGGGAACTTCCTGCAAATTAATGCCTGAGAAGGCATCTCTGGGCATGAAGGCCAGGGTCAGAAAGGAGCAGGTACCTGCCTCATCCTGCTACTGTACATTCATTTCAAACCCCTGATGGAGAGAATGCTCTCAGGCACGAGGAGAGATTGCATAAGCACGCCTTATGTATTGTGTTGTGTATTGTATTCTGCTTGCTTGGAGCCATCTGAGCAGTCCTAGGCAGGCTGGCAGGAGAGTTAAGTTGCACTGGGAAGCCGAGAAGAGTTCTGACGGCTCTGGTCCTCGGAAGGGGAGGAAAGGAAGCACGCATCCCTGCCAGGCGAGCGAGCGGTCCTGTGCAACTCAGCCAGAGAGAGTCAGCCGCGGCAGCCCTCCCAAGCCTGCCAGCCCTTACCGAACTTGCTCTGGCCCAGAGTTGCTCGCCTACCCTTCCCCTGCCCCCCCCCGCAAACCGAAAGCCGCCCGAGTCCCGGCAAACGGGAGGAGAACTTACTTTGCCCTTCGAATTTCCGGATGATGATGCCCAAGAAGGTGTTTTGTGGTGCCACATGACCTCTGCGAACAGGCATGTTGCTCGCTCGCTCGCTCGGCACCTCCCTGGGCGCGATGACTCCTCCACGGCTCTCGCTCGCTGGCTGGCTGGATGTGGCGGGCTTGCGCGCTCTCTGGCTACCCTTCGCGGGCAACCATCGTCCCTCCGGCCGCTGGGCGCTCGCTCAGGACCGCTGCCAGGCAGCCGCTCGCCTCCCTGGAGTCCGCTCCATGCCTCCGGGCGAACCTGACACCCTCTCCGCCGGGGTGGCAGGGGGGAAGGAAGTCGGGGAGGAGCCGGGCGGGGAAGCGGCGGGGGAGGCCGGGTCTGGTCGGCGCGCTGTCTCCCCCGCGGAGCCCTAGACCTCGCCCATGATTCTGCCCCTGCGAACGATGGCCGGGAGCCGCGACGGCTGTGGAGGGCTGGAAGGCTCCGGCTTGGGCTCTTGTGGCGAGAGGGAGTGACGTCCCCCTCCCCGCCCCTCCCCGCCCCGGCCGCCTGCGGGCTCCAGCGCGCCTCGCAGCAGCTCGGATTACACAAGCGTGGTTTAGCCCGAGCCAGCCAATAAATCTCTCCCGAAGCCGGCGACAAACAGCTCCGGCAGGAGTCGGCTACACCCCGCCACGCGCAGCCACGGCCCCCTGAAGCGGACGCGCCGGCGAGCACAGGGACCGGGGAGGAAAGGAGGCGGGCTTGGCCACAGACTTTAAAACAAAACACAGCGGAGGGGAGGACCCAGGATTCCCCCAGAGCTTTATCTTAGCCAGGCCTTTCCAGTGGGCTAACCTCCGGGGGCGGGGGGGGGGGGTGTCTCCCGAAGGGAAAGAAAAATCGCCGATCTCTCGAAATCGGAGATCCCAGGAGATTCAAGACCGCCGCCCCTTCCTCGACGTAAGGAAGCATTCGCCTGCGGAATTCGCGGCCTCTCTTTCGTGGGGGTGGCCACCGGCTCAGAGGGCTTTAGAAGGGGAGTGAGTAGGACCAATGCTTGAAAGAGAAGACTACTAAAACTGTGAGCCAGATTAGATGACTAGAAGAACCTCCATGTCCAGAGGTAGCATACCTCTCTGAATAACATGCTGGGGGAAAGGGAGATAGTGTCTGTTCATGCCCTTGATGGTGGGTGTTGAGGTGAGGGGCACTGGAGAAAGGCTATTGGCAATTGTCCTCATGTCCTGCTGGTGGATTTCTGGAAGCATTTACCATTGGATACTGCATTATATGGACCCTTGGTTTTGACCTAGCGATGCTCTTCTTATATTGTTAAGCACAAAGAACTAAAGATAGTGCCTCAGGGCATGTGCAAAGTACCATTCCTCCACCACTGGTTGGCTCTATCCGGGACTCAAGTTGAGCCAAGGTTAACCAGGACATATCTCCTAAAACGGTTTCCACATGTGGAGCAAAAAAAGAGGGCATCAGAGCAAGTGCAGAGTGCCATTTGCTCCACTGCTGAATAGTTACAAAAAATGGGTAGGGTTGTTACAAACACCTTAAAAGGAATTCAAGTTTATAAGCCTTAAAATGGAATTTACCCCTGAATCCAATGTATTCACAAAGCAATCCAGAAGGCTGCTTTTGAGCATGTGTGATTTTCCCTCAGCCAAATAAACAGCTTCTTGCACATCTTGGCTGAGTGTGATGAACTTTGCTGAGCTTAACCTTGCCAGCTCAGTAATTAGTGTATATGCTGCTGTGTGGCAATTAAGACAAGTCTCTCACCTTAATTGGCTCATGAGCTCTGGATCTGAGGCCTAACTTTCACTTACTCTGCCTCCACCCACTGAGGGCCATTCTTGGTTCAATCAGCTTGAGGCGGTGTTCTCACTAACATTATGTCTATCATGCTAGCCCGACTCAGAATAAGATTGATAAAACCTTCATTGATCCAAAGATCAATATATATATATACAGCTATACACAGCTAAATGTATAATCTGCCTGCGAATTAATAGCCCTTTATGTTTAACTTGACCTTACAATTGTTTCTACTTATGCACCATGCATAGTTTCTCATTCACAACTCCCACAGCAAAAGATAAAACATGGACCAAGCACCGGGTCCCACTTTTTAGAATGACAATCTGTCCAGGACCCACCAGAAGTAATGTCAGGCTGGAAGTGCCATCATTGTGACATCAGAGCCTGCTGCTTTCCTGTCAATGTAGCGATAAGTTGGGTCATTTCTCAGCCCTTTTCCAATAGCAAAGTGAATCGGAAAGAAAAAAGCCTATTTACAACCTTGACATAAGCAAAGCAACCACACAGCCCTCCCCCTTTCCAGCATCCCATCTTCCCATATATGGGGGCTCTGGGTGCTTTGTGACCCACCTGAAATTGGCTCGCAACCCATTGGTGGGTCCCAACCCACAGATTGGGAACCACTGGTTTCGACAGCTTGTTGCTAGCTATGTTTACTCAAGTCCCACAGTCAAATAAGTGCATATAGGATTGTAGTCCTAACTTTTCTCATTGTATTACAGTTAGCATTAGGTGTTAAGATTCTCCCTTATTTTTAACAAATTGCTTCTAGTTCAGTTCCTAAGGACAGCTTATGTTATTTTTTAAAAAACTTTTCTATCCCACCTTTCTCACCTACCTAAGTAACCCAAGGCAGCTCGTGGTAAGATAAAGAAAAATAAAAAAAAGTGAAAAGATAGCCTAGAACAAAACGCCACAATTGAAAAATCACAGCTACATAATCCTGCTACCACCGCCAAGAGTCACCTCCCTGCAAAAGCTGAATGGAAATGTCAAAATTTAACATGTCTCCTGACATGGAACCTGCCAGGAACTAGGAACCTGCCAGGCCTCTAAGGACAGCATATGTCACAAAGTTGGTGCCCCCCCCTGAGAAGGCCCTGCTCCTAATGGTTGCTCTCCCTACTTCTTAAGGCAAGGACACTCAGAGGAAGGCATGAGGTGATGACTGGACCATTCAAGAAGTGGTCCTTCTCAAAGCCCCAAACTATTTAGGGCTTTAAACGTCCTAACCAGCATCTTGAGTTGAATCCAGAAACAAACCAGTAGCCAATGCAGTTCATGAAGCATCAGAGTAAGGTGATTCAACGGAGCAACCTCAATTGACAAATTGTTTAACAAACAGATTTCGTACCAGTGGCAATTCCTGAATCCTTTTCATGGGCAGCCCCCACACAGAGCACATTCCTTAACTGCAGCTACCTACAAATAAATTCCACAATCTTGATAAAATGAAAGGGAACAGTAATGTGTACACCAGGGGTAGGCAACCATCAGATATAATGTACATGAGCAACTGAACAAAATGACTAACTTCTGAAGAGCTACTGTGACTTCCCATATTTAACTGTAGAAAAAAAAATTGCCAGAGCAAGCAAAGCAGCAGGGCAGGGGATCCTTCCAAGAAGCAACACTCAGAGCAGCAGATCATGAATAAGTACAGCTCTCACAGTCCTGGTTTCTCCCCCTACTATTTAACTGTAGAAAAAAATTGCCAGAGCAAGGGAACAGGGAAGGTCACCAGGTCATGCTTTAGAGGGTGGGAGAACTTTTAAGAAAACCACCCATGACGCTCCAGGGTGGAGAGGGAGCCATCCTTCACTTCCTTTCCCTCTGTGCTTTGCCTCTTATCTTCCACTTCTCATCATCCTGGAGAAGCTGTGCAGAAGCTGACTGGCCATAGTTACCAGTCCAGCTTTGAGCAGCCACCTCCTGAGAATACATGCTGGCCAGGAGCTCACGAGCTCCAGGGTGGTTGCTGGAAAGGGCAAGGCTGGCCGGCTCTGTGCTCTCACCTTGTCCTTTGTGGCTGATTGGTGGCTGCCGCCGCTTTGAGCCAAAAAGGGCTGCTAGCTAATGGTAACCACCTCACGAACTACCAGTAGCTCGCAAGCCCCACATTGCCTACCTCCGGCGTATACAATGCATAGGCTGCACAATATAAAGCACAATATGTATCTTCTGCACAGCACACTATTAATTCCCAGGTAAAAACAGCTCCACTAATCTTGTTTTACCAAATCTCACCCAACCATCCAGCTAACAACTCTCCATTGGCTTTATGCAATGAGTAGTGTTCAGCTGGTTTGAGGAAATGCTTCATGGGGAGGACTGCAAAAAAAAAAATGATGAGGTGTGTGGTGTCAGCGAGCAGAGGTAAGGCTATGGTCTGAAATGGGCAGTGTTTGTAATACGAAGGTGGACAAGGAAGTGTGTATGCTATGTGGTTGATTTCATAGAAATTTCCATTTAAAGGTCTTTCTCCGAGAATCCGGACCAGGAATTTGAGGGGTAAGGGCAAAATTGGGGAAGAAAAGTCTTCCATTTGAAGACCTCTGGAAAATTACCCAAGTAAATGTACATTATTTATAAAAATGCTTTAATAGAAAATCTGAATTTGATAAGAGGTAGTAGCACCCAAGTCATAGGCATGTTAGCATGGGATTGAGGGGCCTTTGGGGAGGGGAGGGGAGGGGAGGGAAGGTGTCTCATGTGTTGATTCAGGACATTCAACACTATCAAGTCACCTGTACACCGATTCTGTGCCGGTTCACACAACTGGCCCCAATGATGTGCAAATTCACGGGAAGCTTATGATGCTTTGTACAGAGATACTGTGGGCCTGTAGTCTTGTTTTCCTGATAAAAGTTAGAAGCAAATGGGCACAGTCATGGCTGCACTTAAACAAGACCTTGAATTGTCCTGAAGACATTCAAGATGGTCTGATACAATGCTTAGAAACAGCCTTATACTGAGTCAGACTATTTGTCTTAGTTCAGTTTTGCCAACACTGCCTGCCTGGAAGCAGCTCTTTGGGGATTCAGGCAGAACCTTTTCTCTATATGAAAATGCAAGGGCTGTGGTGTCCAAAACTGTGGCTAGGGAGATTTTGACCAATGGAGTGAAGTGGGCATGCTATAAAGTAGTGGAGAGGAGGAGGAGGAGGAGATTTGTATACTGCCTTTCTCACTGACTCTCACAGCACATTGTGAGAGTCTTACAGGCTCAAGGTGGTTCACATAGGTAGGCTACACTGAACTCATCTTTATCTCAAATGAGTTTTTACAATAATTGCTCTACAAACGCTTGGAGAGCCCTTCACTTCCTGATGGAATCCTTCATGGCCTGGTCATCGTATCTGGCATCTGGATATGCCTTCCAAGCAGCTCCAGGTCAGCCAAGCTGTTAATCATTCTTTCTTAGAAGCTGACTCCTCTGCATTCCTGTGACATCACTTGCAAATCCATCACCCTCCCACAGTGAGGTCACAACAGTGACTCCTCCTGGCTCTGTCCTCACCCAGCAGCTTTGTCAGCTTTTTGGTCTCCCATGCAGGATCGCTCCTGCTTAGCATTCTTCAGGCAGCCTTCCGTTCAACCACCAGTCCATGCCCCCTATTCTATATTATAGGATTCTGAAATCCACAGCCTGAAAGGGTGTTTAAGATTTCCATAGAGTGGCATTCCTGGGGTGTGGGCAAAATCCCAAGTTTTTCAGGAATCTGAACTCCTGTGTAAAGCACTCCCTTATCTTCAGAGCCATTCGTGGCAAAGCAGAGAGCAGCCGTGAATGGCACTGAAGATAAGGGGAACTTTATACAGGGGTTCAGGTTCTTGAAAAGCTTAGCATTTTGCCTCCCCTGTAAGAATGCCACTGCTTCCGTATGATTTAATGGTGCCATCAATAGAGTGGATTATATCTGAGGAGCCATATACTACATGCTTAGTCTGAAACAAGTCCTACTGTGTTCAGTGGGGCTTACTTCCATGCAAGCTACATAGGCAGGCAGCTGTGTAGCATGATTCTGTTTCAGTGGGAGAAATCAAGACTTCCCTCCTGGGGCAATGCTGCCTTTCCATTCATGGGCTTGTGATGTATCATGTAATCCCTTGAGGTTTTTTGTTTTTCTGATGTACTGTGAGCAAAGACCTCAGCTGAATCGTTCTTTTTCAACCAGCAAATGGCCGTTTCAGGCAGCTTGCTAAGTCCATTTGCTGGTTGTTGAGCAAGGAGCCTGCCATGCCACTAGGGAGGAGAAGGGTTGGAGAAGGTCTGTTCCAAGGGCGGAACAGTGAGAGAGTGCAAGAGAATACTGCTAAGAAAGAGGAGGAGGAAGGACAGGGGAACAAAGAATTATGAGAACCAATGGCTCATCCATCAGACACAGGCGACAACCACACACACATGCCGCTGCCACAGCCACCAGATTATTTACTCCCATATCTTTCTCCTAAGTGTTTGTGTGTGTGTGTGTGTGTGTGTGTGTGTGTGTGTGTGTGTGTGTGT